>JARHVA010010883.1:20000-117429 GCA_037957365.1 Torreya grandis | reverse complement strand
TCATAATAAATGTTGATCTTTTAAAATATTGTCTTTAGTTCATCCACCTCCTCAGAGGACAAGTGTGTCTCAAAATATCAAAAAAATAGAATAAAATGTTTGTAATATACTCTTAGAATGGTAGTCATAATATTTTATAATCCTCATATGGGGGGATATCAATGAAAAATAATTTAATTTGTGGTGGTCTATGAGATGCCTCGTACTAGTCCCTCTATGATAGGTTATTGCTTTCCATGTCCATCAACTCAAAGAGGTCTGACCCCCTCTCTTAGCTAGAGAATTAGTAAGATCATGCATCTAAGCCTCTATCACTATAAATATCTCATATAATTTTGTGTTCTCCACCCTATGATTTTATAATGTTATATAAGCATGGTAAATCCATGAAAAACCATCTATGTGCTTGTTTATCCCAATAAGAAGTCTTTAGTCAAATAATAACTAGTCACAAGTTATGTTGGTCCCCACCATAAATATATTTATTAGGATATACTTGATCATATTCCATATACTTTTTTATGTGTATAGAACCAAAAATAAATAGATATATATATCATACCCAATCATATATAATATTAACTAATACATAAACCAAACAATCATGTTAAAAACAAATACATAAAAATATATAATTAATTAAAATTATTTTAACTAGATTTACCTCATGCCAATCAAAGTTAAAAGTCATATTCATACACATATTCATCATCATCACCCTTATCTTACATATCTACATATTATTGTTACTCTTCACCTAATTCCCATTGTTGTTATAAGGGGTCTTATTGTGATGGCAGTAGTGGTATTTATGTAATCTATTACAGATTGCCTTCCACTAATAGTGCGATGAGAATAGTGTTTAGTATTTATCCCCCTTTTCTTATAGGTTTTTGTTTTACCCATTTCATCCATACTAACCATGCTACAGTAACTCTTGGTCTTAATGGATGCCATTATAGTATCCCCAATCTCCCTACTCTAGCCTCTGTAATGGCTCTATACACCACTAGAATCACCTAGAGGTTGTTTTTGAATGACATACCAAACTATTGTGACACCATAATAATATATTTAACCTTAATATAGAGTCATATGGGTATCATCTATGTCACTCCTACAACTTACACAAGTTAAAATCATTTATTCACCCACTGACCAATCATCCCCTAATAAGCTAGGGCCACTAGATTAGACACTATTAGCATCCAATTTATCAAAATAAATGATATGAATGATGTCATGTTTATTGAGTGTGAGCCTCTAATAGTAATAACATATTTGATAGTGATCCCTCTTTAATAAGGGATCACCCTCTCATAGACTTAGTTCATGATGAGTATTTGGTGGTTCATGGATAAAGACATATAATGAAAGATCCTATATAGGTCCATATAATTATGAGCAAGGACCTCTTTAGCCTGTCAATAATTTAGGATCCTCTCCTTAATCTAGCACATGATAAGTGACTAGATGTACAATAACCTATATGTTCCCTTATCTCACACCAGGTAGGATGAAAATATCTAAATAATGTCCTTTTAGATGTTGGGGATAACATATTCCTCATCCACTAAAATTTTGACACCAACCTTCCAACCCATTTCAAGTGCATCAACATCACCAAAATTATTAGCCCAGCCAGACCTTTTCCCTATTGGTGGTCTTCTAAAGGGTCACCAAATAACTTACCATAGGTAAAATTATGATTAAATACATGTCCAAGAGATAAATATTTCCACTCTCTAGTACCCTATGTAAATCATAAGGTGTTTCAATCTACATTAAATTATGATAAAATATGACATAGTAACATCCTTGATGGGGGAATGATTCCAACTTGAGTAATTTGAAGAATCCTTGCTCTATGTAAAATAGCCAAATCATTATGTATAAATAGTTCCATAAGTAAAATGAAACTCTTAATGAGTCTTTATCCATTTTATGGCCCAAAATTTGACTTAAAACCCGCATTTTCCTTTCCAATATTAAACTACATCCTTCTCCAATTAGTAGTTGGTAACCTTTTAAAAGGTCACCGAATGAACTATCATAGGTAAAATTATGATGCATACATGTCCATTAGATAAATATTCCACTCCCTAGTACCCTGTGTAAATCATTAGGTGTTCCCACTCACATCCAAATATGATAAAATATCACATAGTAACTCCTTGATGTGGGTATGATTCCAAAATGAGTCATATACGTAATCCATGTTTTGTCTAAAATAGTCAACTTATTATTTTTCAATAGTTACATAAGTCAAATGACAGTCTCAAATATATCCTATCCCTTTTCTGGCCTAAAAATTGGCTTAAACCCCCATTTTTCTCTCTAGGATGAAATTACTTCCTTCTTCAAGTGGGGTTATTAAACCACCATGGTAGTTTCACTTTATTTTGTGGTAGTTTTGTAACCATTGTATTCACGGTGGTTGTATCACTACCTTGTTTATAGATCACAATAGTTATGACACCACTATGTCAAGAACATAACCATATTAGTATTGGTTATGATTTCATCCCCATATAAACCATTTATTTACATAATCATTATGTCTAATATGTAACCACCGATATGTGAAGATTGATTTTTCCATCCTAATGCAATAATTTTGACTGTCGATCATGATCTACCCCAAAAACCTCTTAGGAAGATAATTTTAAACCTAAGACCATAAAATAAATTATTTATCTATCCTAATCATCCTCCAACCCCCATCCATATAATCAAATTAAATATATAACATCAGGTTATGAATTTGTTGTAAAAAAATCAAAACTAGGGAAAAACACAAAGGATCATAACTAACCTAGACATGACACATTAATCCTTTAGTTGTTATGTTTGTCATCATCTCACTATGCTCTTATATTTATCTAATTTTGAAATCAAATGTGTCACCATAAATCTATATCTAAAAAATATCAAAAATTCAATTGGTACAAACAATTTTTATTTTGTTCTAATTTTCAGCTATAAAGTCTGTTAAGCTAGTTATTATTATTTAAAAGTTTTATTTTTAGCATTTTCTCTTCCAAAATCATGATTTGATCATTTTATAATATTTTATGGATAAATTTACATGATTTTTACCATAACTAATTAATTTTAATGGGTTTATTTTCCATATAATATTTAGGTGTTGTTTTAATTTTTGTAAGTACATGACACTCAATGCTGGATTCATCCCCTGATAAAATGGTTCAAGTGTAATAATCATCCATGCATAAAATGTAAGTAATATTTTATATGATCTTATTAATTATCATTTTTTATTATTTCATTTAAATCTACACTTGATTCCTCTCTTTTTCTCATACGTCACATGTGATCCCAACTGGCTTTGTTTCACCAAAAATGTAAGTTAAATATTTGTAACCATCATTTTTACTTTTAGTGAACCAATACTTTGAACATACCCTCATCAATTCATGATAGGTTTTCTTCCTGAGGGAGAAATATGTATGCACTGATAATTACTTGGTGCAATAATTATCTATAAGTTTAATGATGATGAAATGATCTCCAAGAATACATTCAAGTATGGATCTCTAACATTCCTTTCAATTTAATCTCTCTTTATCACCTTTTTTCTTCCAAAAACCTTATAATTATTTTTCTAAGTCATTTATTGCTTGATTTTTTATGTTACTTATTTGGAACCAAAATTGTCACTTTAAGTGTCAAAATTACCACTAAAGGTTATGAAACCAATCTTTATGCTCTCTATTTATTATGGAAGTTGTTTTATTTCCATGTTTATTTAATTAAATTATGTATTTTTTTTGATATTATAAGTGGAAACTTTATCATTATGAGTGGTAATTTTGTCTTTTCCACCTAAATACTATGGTGGTTTCATCATAGTTTGCATGTTTTTATTTTTTAACATCTAGAGCTTAAGTTTCCATGTATTTTTTCATTGTTTATTCATTTTTTATTAATTAATTTTATTTTATTTCACCTTCATGATATTCCATCCCACTATTACTCCTCTTTGATCAATATTTGTTCCTTCCAAGTTGATATTTCAGTTAACCAATAATTAAACTCACCCTTACAACATCTTTTGTTACTCTAAAATTATCTCCATTGTTGTTTAATTCTCAATATGAATTTTGAATTTAAGAGTAGAGTTTTCAATATTAAACACATCCAAAACTTCATATTCTTTATTTTTTTAATTTCTATCTTCGGTCATTTTCATTTTAGATTACGTAGGTTTTGAAGAAGGAAAGTCATTAGATCAAAACCTACTCTTTGTTATAAGTGAATCAACCAACCATTGTTAGTTTATTCCTTTTTTATATTGTATTCACCTTAATTATCTTCTTCTTAATTCTATTCTCTTGACATTTTTCTTTTTCAATTGATTTCTAATGATATCATGTGAGTGGATCAGTTATCTTATTGAGGACAATCTACAACATCAACCATGATTATCTTCATCTAATCTTACTTTGATCAAGTTGTGTGTTTTTTTTTTAAATTTTAAGTTATATTTTATTTATAATATATTATATACCTATTATTAATTATATTATCTCCATTTTCAAAATCCAAAATCATATATATATATATATATATATATATATATATATATATGTATATATATATATATATGTATATATATATATATATATGTATATATATATATATATATATGTATATATATATATATATATATATATGTATATATATATATATATATATGTATATATATATATATATGTATATATATATATATATATATGTATATATATATATATATATATATATATGTATGTATATATATATATATTCTCTTACACAAAAAATAGAGCTTAGATTTCTTCTTTACACATGAATTATAGTTTTATTTTAAAAATGTATCTTTAATAATATTATATCTAGATAAAATTAAACAACAAAATATTTACATCCATAATAATTTAATTAATTTTTATTTTCTCCAAACCTTGCATTCAAAAAATAAACTCTCAATCAAAAACCCACAAAACTTAGATCAATTAGATAGTGAAAACCTTTCATATTTGGTTCTAAATTTATTTATTTTGATATTTATATAACTCTATTTTATAAAATTAAAATCATAAAGAAATCATATTTTTTTTTCATACTTTCATCCATAAAAAATTTCATTTCATAATCAATAATCTAATAACAATAAAAATCTAGTTCATTGATTCCATAGAAAAATTAATTTATGAATTTATACTAAGTATAGTTGTTAGGGTTTAGGGTTTTCATTTTCATATTCTCATGTTATAAATTATATGTTTTTTATACTTTCATATAATTTACACAAAAACCCCCAAAAAATAAATTCATTTACATTGTATTGAAAGAATCATCTCACAAAATAGACATTTTCTTTGAAAATCAATAACTACACCTTTTATTTCAAAGCTTAATTTTCAACATTGCATATATCATAAAATTCATCAAAATAATAAAAAGGAGAATATTTAGTTTATTTGACTTAAATAAATATTTTCATTGTTAATTTTATAAATTAGGTTAGCTTATTCCTTTTTGCCAAAACATTGTCAAAACATCAAAAACAATAAAAAAAAATCCTTATCTAGATGAGCACAATCACCAAAAACTTGTTCCAACCTATAAAATATAAAGTAACACATTTATAAACATCCTATAGATAATATATGATGATTATACATCACATTTCCCCACTTATTAGATGATACTCCCTAACATTTCCCTCATTACTAGAACATATATTTTTCATAGAGTTATAACACCTTTACCTACCAACCTTTTGTAAAGTAACATCAATGGAGAACTTATACTATATGTTTTCTAATCCAATCCCATCCTCCATATTTATTTTACTTTATCAATTATTTATATGATCAAGAATGGATTCTATATCCTTCCATTGTCTTATTACTCAATAACCAAGGCCACCAATACATTGTTATCTAAGACTATTTATCCACCTAACCCTATGCTAGGGGTTAGCTTCATCATGTATCATTTAATTAATATATGAAATTGACACAAAATATCCAACCTTATATATTTGAAAATATTCCTAGAGTATTCCAACCCATTCTTTGTTAGTTTTTCATTTCTATCATTGATCAAGAGCTTCACTTCCTTGTCATCATAGAGGTTAAAGGATCTTGGACTTCCATCTCTACCTAATTAGATTATATTAATAAGAAACATGACATAAAATAAATATTTTGGTTAAATCATGATCAAAATTTTTTTGATAGCATTCATCCCCATTCCATAAAATAATTATCCTAATCCATAGATCCACACATCATCCATCCCTTATATCAATTATTTCAGCCATACCTCAAGAAGTCAAATGTAGATTTAGGCATGTTGATTTCTAAGTGTACATAAATTACTGAACCAGATGTGAAAGGAATATCCTTTTGTGTCTCCATTTTTATTATATTTTATCACTTTTCTCCTCTATTTCTCTCCATTATTCCATTTATTCTATGAGTTTTTTAATTTTGCCCATCAAAAAATTTTGGAGAGGATTTATGAGGACATTTTAGCCTAAAAATCTATAAAAGAATTCAACAAGTTTATAGTTAATCTTATTTATGTGGTTATAATAATAATTCCTCCAACCAAAACAAAGAATATTAGTTTCATAAACATCACTAATTCAAAAATTAGGAATTGGATACCAATCCATGAAGTGCAAGACAAATCATAAACTACTAGTAACCATATTGATTGAAATACCATGAATTTTAATGTTGGGAGTGGAGTTTATCCTCAATGTATATAATAAAATATTATTTATATATCATTTCAATATTTTATACTTGAAAAATCATTATCAAGGATTTACCCTATAGTTATAGACCTTCTTAGTACTGAAAGGATTGCATTCTCCACCTCATTATGCTTAACTATGTATCTAATGGTATGACCCTATAATTTATAATGACCCAAATCTACTAAGCTATAAAAAATATTAGAACTTGATATATATATCCTTCATTATTAGTTTTAAATCCTTGGTAGTTCACTATCCTACTAGGCACTTGTGTACCATACATGGACACTTATATTGATGCAATTATCTAGATTATTATCAACTATCTAGTCCTCAAAAGTCATCTAATTTGAAAATATCTTAAATATTATGGTTTGGACCAATTATGTCACCGAACCCTATAATGACATATTTTAAGATTATGTGGTATAAATACAAATGAAAGACCATTTATTAATCATATAATAAATATGAATAAAGAACATTTTAAATTTCACTCAATCAACTTCAAAATTGAGTTATACTATATTTTTTAACCTTTTAGGACTTATTGTATGTAAATTCTATGTTTTTTAAACAACTACGTAGACTAAATTAGGGAAATAATATTCAATAAATATACCTAATAATTTGCTACAAATTTGACTATATTTTACATTTCAAAAAATAGTAATAAATAGTGCAAGTAATGATTTAGATGGAAAATAACTAATATAGATGATCTATGTGCTTGAAATTGAGATGAAAGATGGTCTAAGTGTTATAAACTAGCTTCTGGTGTCATAACTGATCATGGATGGTAGAAACACAATTGGATTGTAGTGTCATTATTATAAAAGTGGTGGTTGTGTCTTGATATTAGTTGTAGTTTCCTATGTGTAGAATTATCCTAAGCTTTTTGGTGCACCTATGTTTAGATCTCTAGGGTCTATTCCTATGTGCACAAGTTATACAAAACTATATTTTTCATGTAATGAATAATTTATTTTTCAAATCCTAGTCCTCCATGTAACTAGTGCATGAACTAAAAAATGTGTTTGTTAGTATAATATGTTGGATATCATCAACTCGCCACTATGAAGAGAGTTGCATTCACACCAATACTCTAAGGAGAGATCAATCTTGTTGTATTTATCCCCACCTAAGTGTTGAGGTAAGTGAAAGTGATGTTAGTATGATAGTGTCCTTGAGTGACCTGAATGTGTTTTAGATAGGAAATCTAGATAACCTAAGCTTAGGGTTGTTATAGATGGTAGTATACAAAAGTACAATATAATAAGGATTGATAACCTTAATTTTGAAAAACTTGTTCTAATTTTGAATTGGTATTTTGTATATGTTTTCCATCTAGTGGCTATAGGGATAAAATCCATGTATTTTTTTTGTGTGGGTGATAAAATATATTTATGTTGACCTTAAGAGGTTCTATTTTTGAAAAAGATATCCATTTGTGAAAAAATAGGTCAAAAGACATTAGCACCATTTTTGGGACACTAGTACTATGTGGGGGAAGTGTACTTACTATGAAATTAATTTATAGCTTGTATAACACTAGGCACAAAGGGCCAGGATCAATAAATGAGGGTATATGACTACTTTAGGGATGAATAGGGGTGATTTTGGCCTATAAGAAGGATCGATAAGTGTGATAATAGGCTCTAAGATAATTCAAGGGATAACATAGGGATAGGTAGTCTCAAGTATCACTCTTAGCACTCAAATACCACTTTTGAGTGATTATATTCCCCTCATCAATTTATTATTGAAATGAAACAAAATAAAATGACTAGGATAAAGGAAAAATAAGTATACCTGGACTTACCTAAGAGGTGAAGCCTATGAATCTAGGTCTGAGTATGTGAATATGGGTCTGAGTATGTGAATCATGCTCTAATTTGTGTCCTATAAGTGAAATGTACATAAATTAGTCCTTACTTAAGAGATATAAAAATAAAAACTCTAAACCTAGTAAATAAGTAAAAGTAAGTAAAGAGATAGGAAAGAGGAACTAAATTAATACACCTCACTAGGTATGCAAACTAATACATGAACCTAGTGATAACATGTGTGTGTGTGCATATATATAATGATTATTTAGTGAATAAATTGGACTAATATAATAGCTTACTCAATCCTCTTATGTAAGTCACTCAATAACTCAATCCAATTTTGACACCATCATTACCTACCCCTTCTTGGTAGATTGTGACCTATGAATATCATAGATTAGATTGATGAGGTGTCAAACCCTTTCATGTAGGTGGATTAAGAACTCAAGTATGATATGACTCCAAATTTTCCCACCCATGTTTATTAGATACATCTTAAAGTGAACTTTGGGAAGTATTGTAATTATTAACTAGGTTTATCTAACTGTGTATAATATCTATGTAACCACTTGAGTATATTAGGAAATTTTGGGCCACTCAGGAAGCCAACCACTATAGATGGAGTAAGGCATGAAATTGGTGTGAAACCTATAATACTATATCAAGTGTATATACTTTATATAATGACATGGAATTTCCATCTAATCAATTGATGTTTAAGTAAGAGTATGGAAATAATGTGTCATGTATAAGCCCCCGAATATGATATCTAAGCATATGGATTATGGACTAATTTGTAATAAAATTTATCTAGTTATCCAAACTAAAAAATGGGAATATTTATTCCACACATTATGCCCCCAATCTAAACAAACTAATATGAATTTGAGTAAAATTGGGTATATCTAATAAATTTATAAGTAAATTTGTGCAAATTTGTACTATACCTACTATACTTTTATGGCTAATCTAGGTTTTTATGAAATTGAAGTTACTAGAGAGTAGCACCATGTCTTGGATAGTAGTGTCATTTTTGAAAATGTGGCACTAGTTTCGTAATTTTGGTGTTAGTTATCTAGTTTGATTTCTATCTAGCTATAATACTTTTTTACGTCACTATTTCCCATTGTGTTTACCTATGTTGGATTTTCTAAAATATAGCCTATGTGCTGAAAAATATAATTTGAGTGCAATATAGGATCTTTATCTTTGTGAAAAAACCCTATGAATGTGATCACTTTTTATGGAAGTTGTTCATCTTGTACAAGAACTATCCTCAAAATAAAAATCTCTACAAAATGTGTGTTAGCTGGAGTATATATGATGTAATAATCTAATATAATGTGCATACATAACATTAGAATGTAAGATAATATGAGAAAAAGTATGTTTTATAATATGTATTTCATGTATAAAATTAACAAGATTTTTAATATAGATGTAATCAATATATGTAATATCAAAGTTAAGTAAAAATGGGTAGTTACCTAAGGAGATGGGGGATGATGTCCATCATGACACCTAAGTAGGAAGGGGAAATGAATGAGGTCTCTCATGGCATTAAAAACTGGTGTGAGTAACATATAAACACAAGTCTTATGGCCATTATGCATAAAATAAATCATACATACAAAACACATGAGGCACAAAAAATAGGCCAAGAGGTCAAAATACAAGGGACATTGGCAAATGTCACTAAATCTAAGAAAAAACAAGACATAAAAGGACATGTTCAAATTTCCACATACAAAAGGAACACGTAAGTTGTCATAGATCCACATAGAAGGACATGTTTAGATATCTACATACAAAATTAGGAAGGCACACACAAGGACATGGGCACATGTCTAAATCATACATACTATGAATCGAGGTGGCATAGAGATAAATAGAAATGGCATATTCAAATGTGCTAAAATATAAGAAGCATAGAGATATAATTAAGTATAAACTAATAAAGATATAAATGAAATCATGCATGAATATGTAATAAAAATCTATGTAAGATATAGGATGTTCATATGTTGAGTCTAAAGTTGTAATTTATAGAAAAAACTAAGAGTATCATGATCAATATCAAGATATAATGATGTTAAAGATAGGATTTAGAGTATAGAAAGATAGAACCTAATAATTAAAACTATGTATAAGGTGTCCCCAAGTGGGAAAATTTATCAAGTTAAGACCCATGTATTGGTATATATGTCCCCAATGGGTATATTATAACAAGTATAGATCAATGTAATGGACCTGAGTCATGTATCAACCTGCAAGCACTCGACAATAACAAGTGAAGATTGTATGTATAATAAAATTGACAAGAAAAATATAGCTATAATATGTAATGTTTTTAAAATATAATAAATGTAAACATATCAATTTATAAAATCTATAATTTTGGTTTTTTAGTAATATTTGAATTTTCTTGTGTTTTTTGACATATTATAGTGTTTTCAGAATTTATAGATATAAACTATGTACAATCAACATGAAAATGAAATATGTATAAGGAGAAAAAGAGAGGTAAAGTATGTACAAGAAGATAAAAAATACTAAACAATGACTCTCATGGGAGACTCATTATCACTATGTCCTATGTCAAATAAGGGTACTATGATATTGTGTGTTGTGTGAAAGGTCAACTATGGTCCCATGATCTACTATACTGAGTGATTTATAGATGCATAAGGTAGAATAAGTTATAGGTGGCATAGGTTCCCTATGCTGAAAACCTTTATAACTCAATAATATTGATCTTGATAGAAAGTGAGTATAGGGAAGCCCTCTATAATCTACCACTTGTCTAATGTAGGGGTTTATCTAACAATGGTCTTAATGGCAGATTATTCATATGTGTAATTATTTTAGGAGTATGAATATCCTACATTGGTGACTCTACTAAAATTTATGGTGTTTCAATAGGAATTCTACTTTGAGATATAATTGATAACAATGTTGTGTCTAGTAATTATGTTATAACTTGTAGCTATAATATGACAACTTGTGGAATAGGTAGAGGATACTCATATGGAAGACCCTTAATTATGACAACTTAATTTGCATGTATATATTTGAGGCATATATGCACTATGGATGGGATGACTTATCGTTGATGTATCCATGGCTTACCCAATAACATATCAAAGACACATGCACTAGGTACTACTAAGAATTGAGTGGCCACAT
The DNA here is from genome assembly GCA_037957365.1 of Torreya grandis. Classification (NCBI taxonomy): domain Eukaryota; kingdom Viridiplantae; phylum Streptophyta; class Pinopsida; order Cupressales; family Taxaceae; genus Torreya; species Torreya grandis. Next base: position 105,639 of record JARHVA010010883.1, on the reverse strand, counting down.
GTGTGGGTCCAACCTATAATAGAATCATAATATCTATGATGGATATTTTAAAATTACCAATGAAACCATTATTAACTATGTTTTTAGGATATATATCATACTATCAATACCACAAATACTATAAAAGTGTGATAGTTCACATGTTAATGCTTGACCCATTATCAACAATAACACTATGAATATGATGATGATCTATGTTGGCTCATATACAAAGTGCATATAAATATGTATCATCATCAAAAAATTCCTATTCTAAGAAGGTTATGAGTGGTCTAGATGGAACTATAATGTGGTGCATACTAATGATATTATGTAATGGGTGTGATTCCTATGTAATAATGTGATATGAAGATGGTGGTAGATGTTCCTAATATGTGTAATGAACACATGAAGTACTCCATGACTCATTCATTGTGTGTTATGAAAATTTATCTAAGAATGTATTTAATGCCTTAGCATCCATTTCTATTATTTTGGTTCTTTTATGGGTTTGCCCACATCAATAATATTATCCTCAATCAAATCTTGTATCTTATGTTTTAGGCTAATCCATCTATTTTTGTATGGCCTAGTGCCTTATGATACTTTTAAAATGCATTAGAATCATATTTATTTTTAAGAGTCCATGTTGCATCAAAATTTATGATGGGATGGATAGATATGACATTTCATTCTAAGAGATACTGTAAAACCTATACTGGTGATTTTGGAACGTTGGTGAATACTCTACATGGAGGAGCTGATAAAACCAAGCGAGGAGATGGATATGAAGTTACATTAGTTATGGCCTTTTGATAAGTCTTGTTTTTAGTAGACCTTACATTGTATGGAGGCTTACTTTAACTCTTAGAAATTGATTCTAATCCAATTGTATATTTCAGTTTTTCCATTGATAAAATCTTGGCTTCTCTTTCTTTTACTATGTGGTAAAAATTTGTGAATGTTGGAATCTTATTAGACAAGATAGCTCTGTGTAATATTGGTATAAGACTCTATTTGAAGATGTCCTTTAGTTATTTATATTCCATGGGGATATTAAATTTATCTAATATAGTCTAATATCATAAGATGTATCCTAAAATAGGCTCATTTAACTTTTGTTTCAATTATGCAACTTGAGCATATGAGATCTTGTCACTGATGTTTATGGAGAAGTGTGTTAAAAACATGTCTACCAAAGGATTGAACATTGTGATAGATTGATTTCGTAGGTCATAAAACCATTTTAAGGCATAATTGTTTAAAATATATGGAAAAAAATTTGTGATAATCTAGTATTTAGACACATAGTCCAAAAATGCTATGTGAAAATCTTAGATATGGTTATTTAGGTCACCCTTACCATCATATAATGTAAGTTAAGGTGCCACAAATATGGATGGCAAGGGAGTTATTGATATGTGATGTGCCAAAGGTATATGTATTATAACAATATAATACAAGGCTTTTTATGGCCTATTGGCTCCTTAATCAAGATGTAACAGCTTAGCCTAAATAATACGAACCTTTTACATGAGAGATTGTACATCTAGAGTGAAGGAACTAGCAATAAGAGGTGTAGGTTTTATTGAAGGTTGTTGAGTTATAATTATTGTTTATGTTATCTAATTTGGCCCCACTATATGTGTAATAATGTTATTATCTAGGGGAGTTAAATATTGACCATTATCTAATTTTTAATGTTCTTCTTCAATAATAGTGATGAGGTCATCTTGCATATAAAAAAAAATTGACACAAATTCTTTAATTATTTCTTATCACTCTCATCAAATCAGTTGTTGAATTATACCATTATAGTTTGGGTTGTAGGAAAATAATTTATTATATTTTTTTAAAATTTAAATAATTTTAACCTAAGAAAGAATGCAAAAACAAATATTGAAACAAATTTTAAATTTTTTACTAATATTTGAGCATAAATACAAATCCTAAAATTGTATAGGGATAGGTTTGAGTAATGTTTGAAATAATTCAGGTTCACCAAATGTTTTAACCTTTTAGGACTTAGTGTATGTAAATCTTAAGTTTTTTAAAGAGATTATTACACTAAATCAAGGAAATAATATGTAATAAATACATTGAATAATTTATTACATAATTGAATAGCTTTAAATTTTCTAAAAATAGTAATAAATAGTGCAAGTAATGACATAGCTAGAAAACAACTCTTACAGATGATGTAGGTGTTATAAATTGAGATGAAATCTAGTCTAAGTGTCATAATCTAGATCCTCGTGTCATAACACTTCCTAGATATAGTGCCATAATTATATAGTATCACCATTTTAGGAAAAGTGGAAATAGTTTCTTGATATTGGTAGTAGTGTACTCTCTGTAGGATTATCTTGAGCTTCTGGGTGTACCTATGTCTAGATCGCTAGGGCATATTCCTATGTGAATGAGTTTTAGAACCCTATATTTTTCCTTCAATGAATCATTTATTGTGCAAACCCTAATCATCCATGTAATTAGGACATGAGGTAAAAAGTGTGTTTGTTACTAGGGTAGGTTGGACATCCTCAATACCCCACTATGAAGGGAGTTACCTACATACCATTACTATAATGAGGGATCAATCCAAATATAGTTTTCCCTACCTAAGTGATAATAAAATTGAAAGTTATGCTTGTATGATAGTGGAATTTAGTGCCTTGAATGTGCTTTAAATTTTAAATATGGATAATATAAGCTTAAGGTTGTTGTATATGGTAGTATGTATAAATAGGGAAGAATAATGATTGATGACCTTAATTATGCTCAGATATTTCTATGTTTAATTTGTTATTTTGTATTTGATTTCTATATAGTGGTTAGGGGGCTAAAAGTCATGTATTTATATTGTTCTATTATCTATGTGGGTGATAAAATAAGTCTAGGATCACCTTAGGAGGTTCTATTTTTGAAAATATATCCATTTAGGAAAGATAGGGCAAAGGACAATATCTCCATTTTAGGGACATTAGTGCCATGTGTCACTAGTGGAACTCATGTCCTTATAATTGTGTGAGTGTCCAGCTAGTAGAAGACTAGGCACGAAGGGCCAAGATTAGGAAATGAGGGTCTAAGACTACTTTATGGATAACTAGGGATTTATGTGGCTTGCATGAAGGTTGGATAAGTGTGATAATATGATATATGATAGGTATAGGGATAAACTATAGACGGGTAGTCTTAAGTAGCACTCTTAGAAATCAAATACCACTTTTAGGTGATTAAACTATCTTATTCTTCTTCATTTTTATATAAATCATAGGATAAGTAATATTAGAGGTTTGAATCACTTAAATATTATCTCTTGATCAATATTTTCTAATTTACAATCTAGTACATTTTGTAATCAATTGAAATGGATAAATATTTAACTTATCATACTCAGTAATAATCAATCTCAGAGAAGGTAATCAACTAAAAAGTATTTTTATAAATACATTTAAATTCGGGTCATGAATAATAATGGATCTTCTTAACCTATACTAAGGGATAACTTATCACACTATGGCAAACGAGAGGTTTGCAAGTCCTTTAATCAAATTAATAACCCTATATAGGTCTTATGATTTTAAATAATATCAATCAAGATATTATACTAAACAAATATGCATGTTAATCTAGAAATGCATATGCAAGCTAATCTAGTGCTCACTAAATCTTGTGAAACAAATGAGGTAGATAATAAACATATAAATAAAAATCTATCTATAGTATAGAAATAATCTAAGTAAGGAAAGATATAATTAAATATATATTAACTCTACAACATATACTTATTGAAATATGAAGGGCTATGAATATACTTACCTTATTGAAATTAACCTATCATGCCTCAATCTCTCCCTTAGCCAATGATGCTTTGTCAGTGGTTGTTATGGGATTTTAAGGATCAGAAGGATAAATAATCTCTAGGATATAAGACTCCTATGCATCCAGGACTTATAAAATATAAGTGATACTTGTTCAAGGCAAAAATATAAGAAATGAAACCTCCTATTGATTGTATAATTAGATTTTTAAGTAGTAATTATGTTGAATTGAATAATCCTCTATTAGAAAAGAAATAAAAGGGGGGTATATAGCCATGGATTGATCCTAAACATTCCTAGTAATTTAGCCAACATAGTCAGGATGGTTGACCTTGTTAGATGGGAAATAGAGTCATTTTGTCTCAAATTATGTAGGCTTAGGAAAATAGAGTTATGTAACTTATGTTAAACCTAAAATAGGGTCAAATTGGTCAACATAGTAGGAAAAATGGTAAAAATGAATTTTTACTTAGGTATGGGCTATTTTGGGTAGTGTGTTTCTTAAGGAAGTGTTTGATTTGGGTTTCAAAGATTATGAAAATGGATAGGCATAAATTTTCGTGTTTTTAGGTGGTGGTATAGGGTACAATGATCCTATGAATCACCAAAGGTATTCCAACCCTTTTTCTAGTGCACCCACTAAGGTATGCACTTAGAAAGATTGAGATTTGATGGGTTCACAAAAGAGAGAAACTATCAGTAACTGAAAAAATTTAAAAATATTCATATATAGATACACCCCATTCAAATATCATCACATGTCACCCAATTGTAACATGGGATGATTCTTTAGGAAAATAACATAACAACCTGCAATGTTGAGCTAATAAATAATTGTAAAAACATAAATTGAAAAGATGGTAAGGAAATAATTTAATTAATGTAAAAGTATCATATAAGTACATTTAATTACCTTTATCACTGAATGATTATCTATCTTATTTTTAATTTTGATCATGGAGGGTGAAAAAGCACACAAGAGTGAAAAAATTAAAATATAAAAATGGAATAAGATGATCAATAAAAAGATTGATAAACAATTTTTATAATTTTTAAAAGAAACTAATGAAATCCAGGAAGGTTAAATCAATGGTGTAATGAATTAATACATAGTCACTCAAAAATACAATTTAATTCGTAAGATAAATAAAACCAAAACAAAATTATTAGTAACATGTTTTAATAATATGTGTAGAGAGGGAATAAATAAGTGTTATCATCAAAATATTCACCCTTGAGGAGGTTTTTCAAGCCTCCTCACTTAGGTGATAGCATTGGAAGAATCCTAGGTTATGGGTGACCTCAATAATGTATTTAACTAGAAATGGAACGAGATGATTTACAAAAATATTGATAAACAATTTTTATAATTTTTAAAATAAACTGAGGATATCTAATAAGGATAAAGCAATGGTGTAAGGAAGTAATACATAGTCACTCAAAAATATAATTTTATTCTTAAGATAAATACAACCAAAAAAATTTATTATTAACATGTTTTAATAATATGTGTATAATATGGAATAAAGAAGTGTTATAATCAAAAATTTTGCCCTTGAGGAGGTTTATCAAGCCTCCTCACTTAAGTGATAATATGGGGACAATCCTAGGTTACGGGTGACCTAAAGAATGGATTGAACTTATAGATAGGGATAGCTCCCTTGATGCATCACTTAATAACTATCACTAACCTACTATCTTGAAATGGAAAAGGGAGAAACAAGTAAAAGAAAAATAAAAAGGGAGGTGATATACCAAATCATTGACCACTAACACACATCTACAAATGAACAATGAGCATGTATTTGATCTATTCATATACTACTCATAATCTACTCCTCTTAGATAAATATTTTAATATGAAGATGGTAGATGATGTTTAGGCAACGAAGATAGGTTTTAAATAGGTCTAAAATTCATTAATTAAATATTTCATCATTTAACCTTCAAAATACTACGTAAACACTTCATATGACTTGTAAAAGTGAGTTCAAACTTCATATAGGTAAGAGAATGAGATAACTTGTCAAAGAGAACTAAATAAAAAATAGACAAGATCAATCATTCATGCCTAAATGCAAAAATAAAATCAAAAGATAAAGTAAAACCAAATTTTTTATTGATTTAATGGCTTACAAAAGGATTAGGGCTTCACCATACTCAAGTAGAAAATACCTTACAATGATAAAATAAGGTGCACGCACGCACGCACGCACGTACACACACACACACACACACACACACACACGCACACACACACACGCACACACACACACACACACACACACACACACACACACACACACACACACACACACACACACACACACACACACACACACACACACACACACACACACACACACACACACACACACACACACACACACACACACACAACACACACACACACACACACACACACACACACACACACACACACACACACACACACACACACACACACACACACACACACACACACACACACACACACACACAACAATTTGAGAAAGAGAGAGAGGATATATGTAGGAGTTGAATATGTCAAGTGTCATCTCATGAAGAAAAAGTTGCAATCAAGAAATTCTTAGAGTAGCTAGTTATGAATTCTTTTATAAACATATGTTTACTTGATTTTCTCCTTTTCTTCATCAAGGGTAGAGTATAGTGACTCTTCACCTTCTAAGATGACTCATCAACCTCATTTTAAACTGACATCCTCTTAATTGAGAATTCACAAGTTTCATTATTGTTCTTATAACTCATTAAAATACCATTTACACTCTTTGATACTTGGTCATGCTTTTCCATCTTTAATTGACACCTTTTATTTTCCCTTTAGTCATGATAGAGATTCTTCTTCATTGTCTATATAAGTTTGATAGTCAATTAGGTATGATTTGTTTGATGTTATACATTAGAATGGAAATAATACCTCTACAATAATTGGATACAATTTTGAGTAGCATATCTCATATCTTACAAACCATATTATGGTATTACTCTTAGGTTAAAAGTGATCCAACCATGCTACTTTATCTCTCTTGGGTGACCATATCATATTTTCACAAACACCTCCACACTACCTTTGGAGTTTAGACCTATAAGAAAAATTTAAAAGGAAAAATAGTGGAGTTTTAAATCTAATAAGGTATATGACCATCCAAGTCACCCTCCCCAATTATTTTCATTTGCTCATAGACTCCAACACCATGTTTATGGCTTAAAACCCTAGAAAAGTACATCATTAAATGTATCCATGTAGGTGAAAGTAAAATAAAGTTACATGGTAAGGAAATTCTTAGATATTATAATGTTTATAAATTTTTTATTTTTCTAATCAAATTAATTTGGATCCATATATATCACTTTCTTTCCTATTGAGCTCTTATTAGGGTTTAATTAGGGTTTAGGGGTGTTTAGGTTCTTAAAAATCATTCATAGAGCTTTTCCCATTAAATTAAAAGAATTAAATTGAGTTTAATTACATATACATATTAAACATATTTTAACTCCATTGTATCCTATACATTTTTACCATTGACTTCTGAGAAAAAGAAAATGACCCTTTTTGACTATTTAGTCCTGTTTGAGAACTCGAGTAGGGTGATTTTGCATAATAAGGTGTGAAAGTATTTTGTTTAGTATTTAAACCCATAATTAGGTACTATGAAACCTATAATTATGTGTTTATTTAGTTTTATTCACCATTTCACCTCTCCAACTCACTACAACATGTGTTATCCCATGGTCAAAGTTTGAGAGCAACATTCTTCTAGTGACCCTAATAGTCTTGTATGGCCTTTTATTCATTAAGAAAGGAGTTAAAACATTTAGAGTATATTTAATTAAGGTTTTTTTAACCTTATTTAATTTATAATTATTAATGAACATCCAAAACTAACAAACCTTCCTCACTTTTTACATATAGGCCTGTGTGTGATCATTTAAGCCTTTTAAGCCTAAATAGTCTTCTTGACCCCTATCATGGCATTCAATCACTTTGAAAGTATATGAATATCTTGTTATAATTTTATAATTAAATTTAATATTTTATTTAACCTTATTATATGTCTCATGGATTTAGATAGTAATCAATACACCTCTCATCAATTCACCTATAATTTCCCTATAGGTCTATGTTTAGGCTTCATGCTTGCAATTCTGAAGGTTATCCTTATTTTGAATTTTGGCACTCTTATGATTATAAAAAGTGTTATATAGTTTATTCATGTTCATAATTACCTGTATACAGACCTTATAGCCTCATTCCACATCCCATAAATGGCATTTTGGCTATATTTTTTATAATAGGATTTAGGTGGTCATTTAAGCCTTTTTCATTGCAGGTCACCAAACTAAAATTCATATAATAATAAAGCATTATTTATGCAGTTTTTATAATATTAAATTTTTTATAACATTTTATTTTCATCCTTACACCTACTAGATTCTTCGAAACACTCATTAACATGTTTTTATGGTCCTACTTTATATTGATAGGTCTATAGGTGGTTATTAGGCCTAAAACCTTCATTTGTCTTATTTTGTCCTATTAATCCCATCTAAAAAATAATGACATATCATATAAATATGTCATAAGTTTTTATATCCCTCTTTCATTATAGTGGACTCAAATCACATGGAACTTTCATAGTCCTCCTTTATGCTTACACAGTCTATTTTAAGGCACGTAGTGCATTGAGAGGCAAAGTGAATTTAAGGATGAAGGATATTTCATATATGTTTGGGTGATTATATAAATATTAAAAAGGAATTATAAGGTGATAATTAGTTCCACCAAAGTGAAATTCACGTTGATTTCTTGTATAAGCACAAATCATGCCTACTCTATGTATTGTATGCCCTTAAACTTCCTTTTCTCACTGTTGGTCTTGATAACATTGAATCACAAGGATTTTAGAGATTTTTTGAAAGTAATTAATACACTATATGTTTTCAAGTAATATTTATATAATTATCATATACTTATTTTAGTGCCAATGTTAACCTACAACTTTGTATATATGTAGGTTCACAAAACTCTCTTGGTCTTGGCTTGAAGAATGACTCTTGAATGTTGACCTTTACATCTTTCCATCTGGATTATTCTTGATATTTATATTAAATTCTATATTAAAATTTAAATTTCCATTAAATTATCATATAAAATGAAAACATATCCTTATTTGATTAGGATTTCTCTAACATGGTTGCAAGTTCTAACTAACACAACTAAACATGCATAACTACCTAACTTTAACTAAGTTCATCTATCCAGTCATGTTTATCAAAGTCTAAGGGATATTTATGAGATTTTAAAAATTTAAAACCATCTCATTCATTTCATTTATTCACCAAGATAGCTCACAACCTATTTACAAATAAGACTATAATGCTCAAACTATCAAATCAAGATTATTTGACACTATAGAAAAAATTAAAATGAGAAAACATGAAATAAAATGATAATAAAAGGTTAAAGAAGTGTTTAATAGGCCATAAAAAAACATATTTGTGCATTAATTTGTCTTCAAAAATCTACATTTGGGTAAAATTCACCCTAATATGGTTTTGAGTCCCTTTTCTAAACCTTAACTTCTTAACAATTATTCATAAAGTTAAGGAGCCTAACCACACATCAAATGCCACAAAGTGGAAAGTAATTAGGGTACCCTCATCTATAATATATATATATATATATTTATAATTTTATCCCTCCTTAGAGTACCATCAACAAACCAATTACCCTTTTAAGGCTACCAAAGAGCTTGATGTATAAAAGAATACATTTTCTACCTTATTTGACTCTATATCTCCAAATTTTGGATGGATTTAGGTCTAAGAAGACCATGGGGACCCATATAATGTTTTTTTAAATTATACATAAATAGAAACACTCTACAAAAGACCTCTAAAAATATGCTTTTCTCAATATTCCACCTATTTTTCCCTTTGAAACTATTGGAGATGGTGAAGTAGGTGAACATTTAGCTTCCCCTGACTTGTACAAAGAGTGTGTCAAAACACTTCACACTTATCTTTCCCTATATATCTTCCAATAAATACTCATTTTGATGTGAATAAATGATGAATTATAGTTAAAAATAGATTTCTAATATTGAAAAAATAGTTATTTAACACATTTGGAGGATGTGTATAGATAAGTACATGCATTATGTCATTAATTGATGTTAGATGACTTAAACAGACCCATATTAAAAGAGAAAACATTCATATTTGTTTTTATATCAAGTATCATCTCAACATTGATGTATACAATGAGACTAGAGTAGATGAAATACCTTAATTTTTCCAAATTCCTTAAAATACAATGTGATCAACTTATTAATTTTTCTCCTTAGCTAATTTGGTATGCTTTACATCATGGTTCTTCTTGGAAGGGTCACCACCTTTTCTACATGAGCATGATTTATCCCTAAATTACATTTACACTTAACTTTAACCTTTTCAAACTTACCTTAAATAATGAAAAAAACATGAAGGGACTATAAGCAAAGACCATTTGATGATAAGACAAAGTGAATTAACCTTGCTACTCAGTAGACCATCCTAAATGACCTTCTAATCTACCAAGGAAGACACACTAACTATCATCCTAAATCATTAATGACTAAAAAAATACCTTAAAAATGTCTATCAACAAAGATAAGATTATGTAAACCAAAGTTTTGAATGAGACTCAATCAAGGTAGTGAATTTTTGTCTAACATATTTGGTAACATATTGGGATTGTATGCATTCTATTCACATTATACTAGTTGCCTTGTCCATCTATTGGGTTATGAATTGGCACATCACTCAAATTTAGACTTGATTAGACCTTAAGCCTTATTTAAAATTCATTAAACAATAAAATACAATTGAAATACCTCCAAAATATAGAACACTAAAAAAACACACTAAATCAAGACACATACACACTTATGCTACAAAGAACTTAGAGAAAAAAAGCACAAGAATACTACCAACTAGAAGTAACCTCAAGACATTTTACTCTTGGATCAAAATGATTTTTTTTTCAAACACCTCCTCTATGAGATGGACAATGATGTAGAACATGCTACCTTTTGATCATGGTGTTTGGTGGAGTAGATCTCTTGCTTTCCAACTCCTTGGCATGTTCTTAGTGGAGTTATCAGCAAAAATACATGTTTTTAATGAAAATATGCTCATATTATGTCCCAATACTCTTCTCATGTTTCTCTTTAACATTTTAATTCACCTCAAACATGGTCACATCTTTGCTCATAGGGTTAACATCAACTTTGGCTTCTAGTGGCTCCATGAAATGGTGTGCTTTGTCTTGAAGAGCTTCTTGTGGGTTCTCACATTTCTCTAAAATAAGGATAACATATTCACAATAATATTATATCTATCCAACAAGATATAGATACCATTGAAGAGCCTTAAATTCATTATAAATATCTAATTATTATGGCCACAAGTCCTCATCATCTACTTGACTACCATCTTGAGAGGATACAACCTAAACCACATCTTAAACTTTATCTTTAGGATCTATAGGATTATCAAGATATTTAAAATCCTTCATGTGATCATGATATATATATATATATATATATATATATATATATATATATATATATATATATATATATATACATACATACACACATATACATACATACATACTCTTTCAAGCTTTATTTTTTTATCATTAGAGGGCATTTCAATCCCACTCAAGAGTTCATTTGGTTCACTTGTGAGGTCTTCCCCTTCTATACCAACTATAACCTTTTGAGTGAGACTCTATATTAATATTTCCCCCTGTGGTTCTTTTATTTCCAATTAAACCAATTCTTCTTTGTAGCAATAAATGAAACCATCATTTTCAATCAAAGGAGAGAGTTCAAAATAATATTTACCTATTCTTGGCAACTTGAGACATCTTAGAAGATATCCACTTCTATCTATATTATATCTAACTACTCATATTAATCAAGAGGATCTACTAAATATTGTTCTTGATCATCCATGATTTAATTGAGATGACTAGCTAGCTGGGAAACTACTGCAACAATCTCAATTGAGCTTTGTTCACCTTCAAGAGTGTTCTTTCCTTTAAATTTTCCTACCACATCATGAAGATCACCTCTCCCTTCATATATAAATATTAATTTACTATTTTCTTCACCAAGGGGAGTGTTAATGATGATTTATTCCTCATGTTCACTTGAAGTGTCTTCTTCAAAGCCTTCTTGAGAATCACTTGTAGATGCAACTTGGACTTCTTCATTTTCGTCCCATAGAACATTTTATTCTTTAAGGATAGGCTACTAAAACTCATAAAAAATATTTAAAATTTCAAAAACCATGATATTATCATTATTTTATTTCCATTCACCAATGAATCCATCAACTCTTGATATGATTTGGTCTTCAACCTTCTCCAAAAATACCTCCATATTTTGGATGTTCGCTTGAATTGACCTCCAAGATGGGAAAGTTTTAGGTTTTTAAACCTTCTCAACAAGAAATTCCTCATACTTCCTTGAATTTACCTCCATTATGGGAAGTTTTTAGGTTCTTAAGTAAGGATTAGTGGGGCTTGAATAGACACAACTTCCTCTTTGGATTCCATTTCCAAATCTAGGAAATTTTCATATTTCTTCCACCATGACTTTACCACTTGCTTCCAACATAGAACCTTGAACTTAGGAGATTATTCTTTATGGTGTGTTTAAACTTGAGGGGTGGATGAAGGGTTTGGGAAGTCTATAAACTACCTTGGCTTGTCCTCACATTTTTGAATTTGAATGAGAATGAAGAAGGTTTTTAAGGGAGAATAGGTGGATATTTTAAAAACATGAGTGAGTATTTCATAGAATCAATATTTTTTGATGAAATATTGCATGTTAGATCAAGTTTGGAGTATAATAAGGTTTATGTGTAGTAGGATAAGGTAATTAAGGTTGATGGTATTAGACTTATTACTTCTCCCATCTTACTAACCTATCCTCCATGCATTGATTTAACTCTCTTTTTTAGCCTTTCATTGGTTAGGACATGTTGGTTTCATTCCTCAAATTATTCCATCTCACTGTTTACAAACTCTAATGTGTCCCTTAAATTTTAAATGAGATGAATAGGGACAACTAAGCCAAGTTCTACACTTATATCTATATTTTTCATTATCATTTTATTCTTTAACATCTTCATGAGAAATTGAGAACCTTTCTCTTTCTTAACTTGAATTTTCTAAGCTATACACTTGTCCTTATACCTTAACTCTTGTTTTTGGAAATATTGATAGGAATGATATGAATGTTGACAAGATTGATAATCTTGAAGAGGAAAGGAGGAAGAGTATCACTCTTGATAGCAAGGTTGGTCATTTTAATAGCTAATGTGATATGGAGGGTAAGTAGGGTCATTATATAAATGATATGATACAACATAGGGATGATATGGCTCATTAGGATATTGTTAAGGATCAAAATTATACTATTAAGGATCAAGATAATCTTGACATGGCTCACCAACTTGAGTAAAATACAAATCTACTCTAAATTCAGTGATCACATTATGAGAAAAGAAAAATAAAGAGAGTATTTACTTGAAATAATACATGGGGTGTTAAAACCAATTGAATGTTCTTAAATTTGACATTGGTGCTTGTGTTCATGCCTCCAAAGGTTAGTACATTGTAGATCAAAACCAATCACTCTTTAATGGATGAAATCTCTTTTCCTCCTAGGGGTGTTAGAATTATTATAATCAAAAGTTATACCCTTGATGAGGTTGTTCAATCCTCCTCAATTAAGTGATAGCATGGAAAGAATCCTAGGTTGTGGGTGACCTAAAAAATGGCTTGATCTTATAGATAAGGTTATATCCCTTGACTCATCAATTAATAACTATCATTAACCTACTAACTTACAAGGGAAAAGTGAGAAAAAACTTAAATTAGACTAAACTAGGGAGGTGATGAACCAAATTATTGACCACTACCACACATATACAAATGCACAATGATTATTAAGGTGATATATTCATACACTACTTCTAATCTACTCCTCTTACATCAATATTTCAATATGAAGGTGGTAGATGATGAATAGCTAAAGGGGATAGTTTTTAAGAGGTCTAAAGGACACTAATGAAATATTGGCTCATTTAACCTTCACAAGATTAATTAAACACTTCATATGACCTAAAAAAGTGAGTTTAAACTACATATAGTTGATATAATGAGATAAAATGTCAAGGAGAACTAAATCAACACTAAAAAAGATTAATCATTCATGCCTAAATGCTAAAATACAATCATAAGAGAATTTAGAAATAGCTTGTCAATTAATTTAATGGCTTACAAAAGGAGTAATGTTTCACCATACTCAAGTGGAGGATGCATTACAATGCCAAAATTAGGCATATATATATATAAGAGTGTGAGAAAGAAAGAGAGGAGAGGCATAGGATTTGCATATGATAAGTGTCATATCATGAGGAAGAAATTACAATCAAGAAATTCTACAAGTAGGTAGTTATGAAGTCTTATAAAAAAATGTGTGTACTTTATTTGGCCCTATTCTTCATCAAGGGTGGTGTAGAGTGACTCTTCACCTTCTAAGATGACTCATCAACCTCATTTGAAACTGACCTCTTAATTGAGAATTGTAAAGTTGAATTAATGATCTTTTAAGTCTTCTTGAACTTCCCTCTTCCCTATTTGACACTTGGTGATGCTTTAGTATCTTTAATGGACACCTTTTCTTCACCCTTTAATCTTGAAAAAGATTCTTCTTCATTGGCCATATAGGCCTACTAGTCAATTAGGTCTTATTTGTTTAATGTTGGCCATTAGAATGGTAATAAGACCTCTATTATAACTTGATACAAGGTTTAGGATCATATATTAGATCTTAAAAATCATATTATGGTATGACTCATAGCTTCAAAGTGATCTAACCATGATACTTTATCTCTCTTAGGTGACCATATAAGCTATTCACATCAACCTCTACACTACCTTTGGAGTTTAGACATTTGGGAACACTTTCAAAGGCAAAAGAGTGTATTATTGTGTCTTATAAGTTATATTACCACAGAAATCACCCTCCCCAGTTATTTTAATTTATTTATATACTCAAACACCCTATTTATGACCTAAATATCTTAAAAAGTATAAAATTAAGTGTATCCATACAAGTGAAATTACAAGAAATTTGCATGGTGAGGGCCTTCTTAGAATTTATAATGTTGTTTAGGTATTTAATAGGCTAATTCAATGTATTTATATCCATATATCTCAATTTCCTTCCTATCGATCTCTTATTAGGGTTTAAGTAGTGTTTAGGGATGTTTAAGTTATTAATTGCAACATCCTCACTAGGATCTAACTAGAAATACATATTTTTTTTGTTAATTTTAATAACATATTCTTTCATTATATTACACCATGAGAATATAATTAGTGATCCATATAAAATACTATAATAATGATAACTATAAAATAAATATGTGACATCATTCATCATTTATCACTATCGTCATAAGAAACACATTGTATCTGAATATAGAATGTAATTATAGACTTCTAGCAATAGCTGGTATATTCATACAAATACTACTATTAATGTATAATAAATAATTAATTACAACTCATCAAGATAATATTACTTAATAAAACCATAATAAATCCATAATAACATGATATCACAAAAACATGTAAATCATACATATGAAATGACCATATATAACTAACATTACTTTGGCCAAATTTTCAATAATTATCAATTTCTAGGATCAGTCGAATTCATACACACCACTTGATCAGATTACTTTCATCTAAAATTGGTGATATGAGCAAGATAGTGAAGTCTGTCTCAATACTTAATCAGTACTAGCAATATGATATTTGGTTAACTTAATGTATACAATAGATTTATATGGAGTACTTCCTACTAAAAATCATAAAATATGATAAATGTATGAATAATAAAAATGTATACATTTAGACCATCCAATGTATGAACGAATTACCTCTTTATTATTTGTCACATAATAATAAGAAGTAATACAAATACAGTTCATACAATCTTGGTATATTACACAATAGACCATATATTTCTAATTTTCATAAGAAAATACAGACATAGTACATTCTATAACAAGTAATCATATCCCATTGTTTTCATGTACACTCTACTTAATTATAATATCTAGGTATAATAAAGACGGTCATAATTATTAGGATAACATAGACTCTCATTTGAACAACTTGATACATTTCTATGAGGCTAGTAAGCATATAAATAGTGTTCTTTATTTAAGGAATCCATGAATTAGACAATAAACCTTACTTGTTTCATGAAATCAAAGATATAAAGGTGTATTCACTAGGGTTGTTATCAAGGTAATCAATCTAGCACATATACCCTATCGAACTTAAGTAAGGTGGAGGTTTAAGTTTCAAACTCAGTAATTATTATAGGTTCTTGAACAAGCAAATTATCAGAGAGTCAATTCCCTCAAACTCACACAAATAATAGACATTAATTGGGCTTATTATAAAATATTGGAATTACTTATTTCCTAATTATACCTTACATGTATGGTTTAGTAACATATGGCTATGTTTGAAACTTCTAAACATTGCTTTAACTCATATAATCTCATGGTCAAATTTAAGGATAGTCCACTCTCATGTTCATACAACATTTCAACTAAACATATATACTCAAATCAAGGATTCCACATGATTTCTTAAACCATTTAATCATACCTAATTTAGAATCTACTAAGCATCAAGTAACCTATATTTATAACTATCAAGATAAAAACATTTCATTCCATTCTTTTCCCTAGGTATTACTTATAGCATACAATAGTCAGAACTAAATTTCAATTAAGACTTTGAACTAAGAAATGGACTAGTTCACATTCTATTCCCTGATACAAATATCATATGCATGTATTTAACTATGTTTATATATATCCTAGACCAAGTAACTAATTATATTATCTACCATACTCATAAGCATACTTATCATAACATATATGTACACTATTTGAAATTTCCATACAAATATTTCTATATACAAGTATGAATTCAAATTTGGTCTTTATACCTATATATTATAAATAATTGATCTCACTCAAAGTGCCTCATTTTATTGTCAACCATATTTAATAACTCTATCTAGTGCCTACATATGTCAAAATTGAATTATGTATGTTATCTAAGAATAATCATGTATGTACAGGGTCGACACATGTTAATCATTGGTGTTTTATTACATATGTATTTAATTACATAAATATAATCTAGTGTAGGCATTTTTGGTACTTGTCACACTTCTATCCAAGTTTTGCATTGTAATTTTAATGTAATGAATTATTTTATAAATCACAAACTATATTTAAATATCTGATTAGCACATCGATTATAATAATACATTCAGATAATAAGTTCAATATAGTCATCTCCATACTTTGTTCCTTACTATTATCAAGAACTAAATTTTATCTACATACTATCCTTATATATATATATATAGTATTTAATAATTTAGAGGTTTTTAGGTGAGGGTCAAAATATAGAGGTTCTCATATGTAAGAATCCTTAAGATATTTTCCCTTCTTATCTCCTTAATTGCGCCATGGTATTTATAATACTTATATTCACCTTCCATCCAAGTTCCAAATTATCATAAAACTAATATTAATTAGTCTAATATGATTAGTGGTGTATTCTAATTGGGTATTAAATTCCCCATCCGATGAATAGACCATCTTAAATATAGTGATAGTTTCATATATTATTGCAAAACACAAAATATTATATAAGTTATATTATATAACACACAGATAAATTCTTAGTGTTTTTTCACAAATTTTAAGACACATTCATAGCCATCAGTCATTCACTGATACACAGCCTATAATAATTCAATTCACTATTTATTATATAAATATATCATACCACCAAGATTTCATTATTAATCTACACTAATTATAGTTTTTCATATGTATGTGAAATATATTTTAGATACCCAAAAAATTTATTATGGTATTTCTCTTAACCAGGGTTCAAGGATTGAATGAAATTACCTTTATAAATTCAAATCAACTATTTTCATATATACGTTTACTATGTTTATCATGTTCATGCGTATATATATATATATATATATATATATATATATATATATTGTATGGCTTATATATCTCCTCATATACACTAGTGCTATGACAATATGATCAAGCTATCAAGAAGTTTATATATCATCATACATTTATCTTAAACAACATTCTAATGCTTAATACAACCCAGTATCAATTCATTTTACTTTATAGACTATCTATATGGAGTTAATTAGCTATAGAAAAATAACATACAATCCTTGGGTTTGTATATACATGAAACCCTTTATATGAAATATCATACACACAAAAAATTAAATGCATTACTATCCTTTTAAAAGATTCTAATTGTACTGTATGCACCATAAACCTCTTCTCTTATCTCATTGTCTCTTTCTTCTCTTCCTCTATGATTCTCTTCTATCTTCCACTTTCTCCTTGAAGAATTATGCCCCTTATTAGTATTTATTCTCTTTGAATGAGAATCTACTTTTCTTTAAAGCTATCTTTTTATTAAATATACTATTTCAAATTTGTTTTATTTATTTTAATTCCTTGAATTTATTTTTTATTTTCTATTTTATTCATTTAAAACACTTACATTATTTTATTCTTATTATTTATTCTTATTTATTATTTATATATTTTCCAATAAACTTAATACTAAATAACTATTTAGTACAAATAGTTTATCATAATATTTTAATAAAAAATACTACATAACACAAACACATAAGATTAATTCCACATCACACATGATCTATTCCACATAATCATTACACTAAGCTAACCATGTGTAAATAATTACAACGTAACCAATCATCAGAAACATACTAACATTGACAATTTTACTATGCATCTAGTATGATCTATTTAATGTGGTGTGTGTAGGATTCTAGTCATTCCTCTATTTTCCTCCAATAACTCCATCTATGTCACCCTCTTTGATGATTCTCTTCCTTAATCAGGGTCTAAGGGATGAATCTCTCCTGCATCAAAGTCAAAAAGACTAGGTAGTTAGTCCATAACATCATGAGATGTATACATTATGAAATAATGCTAAAATAATAAATCAACATGATCATAATGTAAGAATTTACACTATAGGTAACTCATAGCAATGAAATCATGCAATCTAAGACATATTCAACTACCTCATAACAACAAATAACTCATATCTTAGATAATAATAAATAAATCAAATTTCTAACTATAAATATCCATTGATAATCAAGTAATTGTTCTTAATGAAGAATTAGGATGTAACATCCTTGTCCCCTAAAGCTAGTCATTATCTCGATGGCACTTATTCAAACATAAGTTATGAATTAAAAACATAGTTCAACATAGAATAACATAATATAAAGTATCAAATCAAGCAAATAAATGTGGAAATTGCATGTAGAATTTATCATAGTCCTCCCAAGTAGCACTATCTTTAGAGTATTGGTCCCACAGGACCTTACATTATAACATTTCTCTATTATGCAAATAAAGTTTGTGAGTATCAATTACTCTAATTGGTTTTACCATGACCACCCCAAAATATATAACCTATAAAGCATTCCAATCCAACACATGTGAAGGATCAACTACATAGTTTTTAAGATAAGAAACATGGAAGACATTATGTAATAGAGCTAGGGCTAGTGGTAATGTAATCCTATACATTATAGGATTGACCACTTCTAACACTTCAAAGGGTCCCACATAACTTGGTGATAATTTAACTAACTTACCAAATTTAATTGAGCTCTTCTATGACTTAACATGCAAGAACACTTTATCACTTATATAAAAATGCCTATTTATCCTCTTTAGATCAACATAAATATTCTACATATCATTGGCCTTGGCCAATCTCTGCCTAATTATTCTAATTTTTTCTTCCATTTTTGAAGGCATCTTTAGTCTAAAGACTACCTTGTCCTCTAATCTATCCCAACTCATTCGTGTCTTAGACCTTCTTCTATAGATTGCTTCAAATTGTGCCATCTTAAAATCTGACTAGTAGGAGTTATTGTAATCAAACTCAACCAATGGAAGATAATATTGCCACTTTTACTATTGATCTATGTAATACATATGAATATAATCCTCTAAAACCTAATTAACCCATTCAGTCTGGTCAGAAGTCTTTAGGTGATATGCAGTGATTAATTTTAATTTCATACCTAAATTTGAATTTAAAGTTACCTTAAATCTATAAGTCATATTCAGATCATGATCTAAAATGATCCTCTATAAGAATCCATGCAATTGATACACTTCCTTTTTGAACCTCTTCACAAGAGTAAGTGCATCATCTATCAAATTACTTGGGATCAGATGATCCAACTTGGTTAGTTTTCTAATGACTAAAATGATTATATCATTCTTATTATATGTTGGGTTGTGGAGCTAAAAGCTTCACTGATGTAAACATGGAGGAGGGGCTAGCTGAGTTGCAGTGCAACCAATGTCGGTCAGGCCAATCAATGCCGATCATATCCACTATGCAGAGCTACTGACTTTAGTTAGTATCGGCTGACGTCGGTCACCTCTAGATAAATAGGGACTGACATCGGTCACCTGTGTGGTTCAGAACTACAAGTTTCATAGACAATTTGTTAACAAACTAATTGTTTGCATGTTAAAGGCTAATTTTAGTCTTGAGCTATGGATCTAATTATTGTAATTGGATGTCTAATTATTGCTTTCATGAGATCTATTTAAGAGACTCATGGGCTATATTGTAAAGTGTGCTAGTTAGAATTGAGCTTGGTTAGCTCCTTCAGTGTGAAGAGAGCAAGGGTATCTCCTCTTAGTTCCATAGGAGTGCAATAGAGGAAGGCAAGGTAGATCCTTCCAATTGTAAGATCATTTGAATTGTAGGTTGTTGCAAGTTCATGGGAGATCTACATGGTAAGTAAGATCAGTTGATCTACAGGTGTATGTGTGTGTGAGATCTAGGTTTACAGGTGTGAAGAACCAGGTTGATTTGTAGGTGTGCAAGATTAGGGAGGTCAGCAACACAATAGGTAGCAAGATCAGGGGAGATCTACTTGGAGTATGTGTGTATACTCAGTCGTGGAGTACATGGAGTACTTGTGTACTAGTAGTAGTGATACTGACTGGTAGTACTGGCAGTAGTGATACTGACTGGTTGGAGGTGAACACCAACTCTGTGTTTGAGTTGTTGTTGGGACCGTAATTGAGAGAGTGAGCTCTTGAAGAGATTTACTGTTTATGCCCTAGAGGTGTGGGAGCCCTAGAGGTGTGTAAGGAAGAAGACTGTGGTATCTTCTTTGTTGTATTTACTTCTGAAAGAGTATTAATACAATTGGGTATTATCTCTCATATTCTGTGTTATTTTTGAATTCTAGTTACCTGTAACTTCTAGTTAAATTCCGCATGTTTAGTTTCTTGTACATGGTAATCAATTGTGCCTCTTATATCCTGACAAGTGGTATTAGAGCAGTTTATTGTTCTAGATTCCTAAAAAAGTGGTATCAGAGATAAGGTTGTAGGAAGCAGGTTTGTGTTTTGATTACAAGTCACTCTCAGGGGTTTTTGATTGAGTGGGAGTATAGCAATGGCAAAATAAAGTACACTAAGAATGGAGGAATTAAAAAGAAATAATGGTCAATTATGGTGTTATGGAAAGAAAGAGTAGGTAAAGAAATATTGTTGGTTGATAGCGGATCAACATAAAGGGAATGAAGAAGCAGGTGTTATAGGTATTGTTGCATGGGTTACTCTTGTATGTTCCCTGGATAAAGTAGAATCTTGTTTTATAGATTCTATTGCCTCTTTCCATGCAGCCCCAAATAGATTATTTTTCCATGTTAAGGTCCATGGAGACTTTAGAAAGATTTATTTAGGGGTTGGTGTGCCTTGTCAAAGTTTTGGCAAAGGGGAAGTGTGGTTGAAATTATAGACGGCCAACACATGGGTGTTGAAGGAGGTCATGCAGGTCTTAGTCTTAAAGATGTGGCTAATTTCTTTAAGAAATTTGGGTGATGAGAGATGCACAGAAACTCTCATAGTGGATGCACTTGAATTACCAGGTTGTAATAAAGTAGGTATCCTTTATCTATCTACTTATATTACTGATTCTTCTTCTATTACAAGGACGTGGCTTTTTAGGCTTGGTCACAAGAGTAAGAAGGAGATGCATGTTCTTAAAAGGAAGTATGATGTATTTGACAAACTTAAGAACTGGAAAGCCTTGGTGTTCTTAGAAGAGATGATGGATAGAGATTAGCAGATGGGGCTAGATACTTTTGAGCAGGGCAATTTGGATAAGGTTTTGATTCAAAGTAAGCTCACGAGTAAAAATTCATCACTCATAGGAAAACATAGGTACCGACGTTGGTCAGGGGTAACCGACATCGAATAGGCAGGCACCAATGTTGGTCATGTGTAGATAGGCATGGTCAGTGGTGTCAGGCAGGTGGCGACGAATGTCAGTCAGGGAATCGGCATCGGCAGTTAGGTCAGTCGCATGGAACTGATGTTAGTCAGATGCAAACTAGGTGGTGACTGACATCGATCACTGGAATAGATTTTGGGCAGACAACAAGCTATCAAGGAGTCTCAAATGCCCATATGGAGGACTGAAAGGGTAAGTAAGCCTCAAATTCATTATTCCTCTTCTTTATACTCATTGTTCACTATAGAGTAGGAAGTATCTAGGAAATAGTGGGAGCATCGCATGAATGAGGAATTTGATTCCTAGGATGCAGAACCAAATGTGAGATTTGGTAGGGTTGCCAGCTAAAAGAAAGCACTGAAAGATGAATGGATTCCTTAGTTAAAGAATAGAGAGAATGGATACATGAGATAGAAGGCTAGGTCATATGGTCTTGAGGAAGCTCCAGGATAGTGGTATAGGGTTGACAGGTGGATGACAAAGCATGGCTTTAGTCAATGTCATTATAACTACTATGGTTTCTTTACCAGGTGGGTGATGATTACAACATCATCCTATTATTATATGTTGTGTGTTTGCTTGATGCAGGGTTACACATATAGGGTTTTTCTGAGCTAAAGGTAAATTTAGTTTAGAGGTGTGTCATGAAGAATTTGGAGGAGCAAAATTCTTTGGCATGAGTAATCCTAGAGACAAGGAAGATCACAAGTTGATGTTGTTACAGGATGATTGTGTGAAGGTAGTGTAGGATGTAAAATGATAAGCACACCTATGGATGGATAGTTCACAGAATAGGGTCCCCAATCACATGATGAGGTTGAGTACATGTGTACTCCCTGATGTTGTCCATGTAGTGGGAGCTGTTAGCAAGTTTGGAGCCAATCTGGGAAAGAAGCACTAGAGGGCAGTTCAGTGGATTCTCAGGTATCTAAGAGGGACCAGTAGCAGGTGCACATGCTATGCAGGGTCAAGTTCTTTTCTACATGGGTTTGTAGATGCAGATGTGGTAGGTTACTTGGATGACAGGAGGTTCACCACAAGTTTTGTGGTGGTTGGTCTTTAGGATTGATCTTGAAGAGGGATATAAGCCAGGAAACAAATTAGATAGTGTATAGGTATAAGTATAGTGTATCTATTTATCTCCAAGTGGGAGATTGTTGGGTTGTGGAGCTAAAAGCTTCACTGATGCAAACATGGAGGAGGAGGTAGTTGAGTTATAGTGCAATTGACGTTGGTCAAGGCAACCGATGCTGGTCATATCTAGTGTGTAGAGCTGCCAAATTTGGTCAGTATCGACTAACGTCGATCACCTCCAGATAGACAGGGACTGACGTCAGTTGCATGTGTAGTTTGGAACTGCAAGTTTTACAGACAATTTGTTAATGAACTAGTTGTTTACATGTTAAAGGCTAATTTTAGTCTTGAGTTGTGGATCTAATTATTGTAATTGGATGTCTAATTATTTTTTGCATAAAATCTATTTAAGAGACTCATGGGCTATATTGTAAAGTGTGCTAGTTAGATTTGAGCTTGGTTAGCTCCTTCAGTGTGAAGAGAGCAAGGGTAGCTCCTCCTAGTTCCATAGGAGTGCAATAGAGGAAGGAAAGGTAGATCCTTCCAATTGTAAGATCATTTGAATTGCAAGTTGTTGCAAGTTCATGGGAGATCTACATGGTAAGTAAGATCAATTGATCTATAGGTGTATGTGTGTGTGAGATCTAGGTTTGCAGGTGTGCAGAACCAGGTTGATTTGCAGGTGTGCAAGATCAGGGAGGTTAGCAACACAAGTAGTAAGATCGGGGGAGATCTACTTGGAGTATGTGTGTATACTCGGTCATGGAGTACGTGGAGTACTTGTGTACTAGTAGTAGTGATACTGACTGCTGGTATTGGCAATAGTGATACTGACTAGTTGGAGGTGAACACCAACTCTGTGTTTGAGTTGTTGTTGGGACCATAATTGAGAGAGTGAGCTCTTGAAGAGATTTACTGTTTATGCCCTAAAGGTGTGGGAGCCCTAGAGGTGTGTAAGGAAGAAGACTGTGGCATCTTCTTTGTTTTATTTCCTTCTGGAAGAGTATTAATACAATTGGGTATTGTCTCTCATATTTTGTGTTATTTCTGAATTCTAGTTACCTGTTACTTCTAGTTAAATTATGCATGTTTAGTTGCTTGTACATGGTAATCAATTGTGCTTCCTAGATCCTGACAAGTGGTATCAAAGCAGTTTATTGTTCTAGATTCCTAACATTATATGAAAATGGTAACCCTTAGATAAAATCCATACCAATTAATTTCCATTTCCATTCTAGTATATCATGTAAATATTACAATCTAGCTTGATGCACATGTTTAGATTTCACTTGCAATACATATTTTTTTATTCCCTTCCATTAATAAAATTCTCTAATCTTTTCCATAATCTTGGTTCCTCTATGTTGACCTAAATATTGGGTATTGTTTAGTTCCTTTAGCACTATGTTTTATAAATTTTATTGATCTGACACATACATCCTTCCATTATAATCCAAAATACCATCACTATCTAACATAAATAATTTATACCTAGTATTTTGTGCATTCTCAAATAATGATTTTATAACCTAATCATATAATTCATACCTTGGTGAGAATTTAATCACTCGATCCTTGAAAGTATTCCTGATAGTAGCCATGATTGCTAAGTACCTTCTATGACTTAGGGCATTAACTAATAAATTTTCTTTACCACTGATATTTTTGATATCAAAATCCTAATTAGATAAGATCTATATCTGGTGTCTCTAATAATTAGTTAACTTTGGTTGGGTGAAGATGTACTTCAGTCCTAGCTTATATGTCTTGAGCTCAAATGGTTATCCTAATAAGTAATGTTGCCAAAATTACAATGCATACATAATTATTGTAAGTTATAGGTCATGAGTGGCATATTTAACCTCGTAATGCTTTAGTTCCTTTATTCTTAAGCTACCACTACACCATCTTACATAATGGCCCCTCCTAGTCTATCCCCAGACACATTTATGATCACTAAAAATTACCCATTAGGGTCAAGAACTCTTAACACTAGTGCTAAAATAAGTCTTCCTTCCAGTTCCTAAAAATCTACTTCACACTTATTTAACAAGATAAAAAATTGGTTCTTGTGCTAGAAAGAGGTAATCATATTAGTTATCCTATAAAAATTCAGTCTGAATTCCCTATAATAGCCTGCTAATCCCATAAAACTTACCTCCTGTAATTTCTCTAACACCATCCATTCCATAATGGACCTTATCTTTATAAGATCTACTAAGATAACATCCATATAGATAATATGTCCCAAATATTACACTCTCTCTAGGAAAAATTCACACCTAAACAACTTACCATACAACTTGTGCTTCTATAAGCGTTGCATAACCAATTCTAGATGCTAAAGTTTCTCCTCTTCATTCCTAGATTATATAAGAATGTCATCGATAAAGACAAAAAAAATGATCTATGTAATCTCTAAACACACTATTTATGAGATTTATGAATGTTATTAGATTATTTTTTAATCAAAAGAGTAACACTATGAACTCATAGTGCGGGATTTTGAATGTTGTCTTCAGAATATCCTCATCACTTATCCTCAGCTGATTGTATCTACTCTAATATCAATATTATAAAAGACCATTGCTCCCTGAATTTGATCAAAAATATCATCTACATGAGGTAGTGGATACCTATTTTTGATATTTTCCTTATTCAACATTCAATAATCAATGTAAATTTAAAGAGTTCCATCCTTCGTATTGATAAAGACAACTAGTGCAACCCATGGTGACACACTTTCCCTAATCAACCCTTTTGACAAAAATTCTCAAGTTTGAGCCTTGAATTCAACCCACTTAGTGGTTTTCATATTGTATGGTGCCTTGGATTGAGGTTCTAATCTAGGTATGATATTTATAGAGAAATCAAACTCATGTTTAAGAAGCAACCCTAATAATTCTTCTAGAAACACATTATGAAAATTCCCAAAGAATGGATAATCTTTGAGAGATGGTTCCTTAGGTTCCTCCATTTCATTTGCCTTGATGAAGAAAACATGTCACCCTTTTCCTTGGGCCCTCTTGAGTTGCTTCTTGGAAATATTCCTAAGCCTCAACTCTCTTTTCTCACCTTGAATATGCATCTAATTTCTAAAATTGTCTAAACACTCAACCTTATTCATGATGATGCTAACCTTGGCTTTATGTTTCACAATCCAATTGACTCCTAAGATCAAATCATCTGACCCCAGTGGTGCTACATATAGATATACTACTCTTGTAAATATGGGCAACATAATATCTACTTCAACTAAACACTTGTCAACCATGACTTTTGAATCACTCCCATATTATATAGACCATGTATTTATTGTTAGTAAATCTCTTATACATAACTTAATAAGTATTTTAGGATATATAAAACATTATTTTTCCCATATATATATCAAAATGGAAACTAGATACTCAAACAAAATACATAATAGCTCGATGGGTGAAGATTGAAATTCAACTTTTTGATTATCAACCACCACATGAATACGCTACTAAATAGTTCCTTTCTAAGGGGATTGACCTTTATTATTTGACTTATCTTGTGTTTAATCATGAGCATAATACTCATATCTATAAATGAAACAACCTTTGGGTGGTCCTTTCCTATCATCCTATTTTTTTACCTTAAAACCACCTTTAAAACCATTAATTGGTTTACTATTTCCTAAAGCATTATTAAATTTGGAATTATAAATTTTGAACTATTTCTTGGAGTCTCCACTCCTTTGTTTCCAATTAATTTCTTTGAAATTTTCTTTACAACTTTCAAACTTTTTCTTGAACTTGTCCCTGGCCTGTGAAAGAGAATTCAACTTATACTCCTACTTGACTACCTTCTTGAAGACATAGTCCATGGTATAAGGTCCATGAACATCCATATCTCCACAAATCTAGGTTTTTAATCCCATGATAAACATCCTAATTCTAAACCTCTCATTTACCTAGTATTGAGGTACATACATTAGAAGTTTAGTAAACTATTCCTAGTACTCATTCATTGATAAGTCTCCTTAATTTATATTATGTAAATCTACAAAATTCTAGTCAAAATATAATTTAGGAAGCCACTGTGACCTAAATAATGTTATAAACTACTCCCATGTACACTGTTGAGTTAAGATTCATTTTCAACTTCTCGTTGGCCGACCATGTAGCTACCTTACTAACCAACTGTTATGATCCCCAAATTGATTTATTAACTTTAGAGTAGTTTATAATCTCAAAATACTTCTCCATATCAATAAACCATGCTTTAGCTCCATCACCCAAAATAGTTCCATCAAGCTTAGGTGGACTCACATTTTTCATATCTGTAGCCAACTCTCTAGCTACCTATGCTCTCATATCCTAAAGGTTTTCCTACTCAATAGGATGCTCTTCAAGTTCATCTTGATGTTATTCCTCTTTATGGCTATGAACTTCTTACTCTAGGGATGTAATCCATTCCATTTTCTCATTCATGGCTACAAGGATTTGATTTAACTTTGATACTTTCTTAATAATAAATTAGTTAGGATTAAATGGGGGGTTATTGTCATTAACATTCAATGCGTCCTCTTGGAATACTCTATATTTAACCACCCTCATTTTTATCAAAATAAAAATATGAAAACATTAGTGGACTCATTAGACCCTAGAATTTGAGTCATAGTGTTGATACCACACGTAACATCCCCACTGAGATCTACCTAGAAATACATGATTTTTTTTAAAATTTTAACAACATATTATTTCATTAGATTACACTACAAGAATATAATTAGTGATCTATATAAAATAATATAAGTATGATAACTATTAAATAATCATGTGACATCATTCATAATTATTCACTATCATCATAAGAAACACATCATAGCTGAATATGGAGACTAACTACAAATTTCAGTCATGGCTAGTATGATCATATAGCCACTACTATCAATGTACAATAAATAAGTAATTATAACTCATCAAGACAATATTTTAATAGTGAATACAATAAAATGTACAAATACATGAAACATGGCTCCATAGAATATGAGTTCCCCAAAATATAGTATCTATGGTAATCTCAAGTGTCATCTCCAAATAAGTACTATTATGGGTATGGAGAACATCGTCTGAGTGCTTTTCCACACCAACAATAAACCGTTGATCCATTGCATAATCCCCCATTAGGGAATGACCCTCCCTTCATAGATGAGTAAATAGTGATGATGCAAGTATCTAGAGAGACAATCTAGTACCTATGTGATTTATGGTTTTTAAGAACGTGCAATGTACTATAAATAAATCCATTCTAACATGATATCACATAAAATGTAAATCATAAAAATTAAATGACAATTTCTAACTAATATTACATTGGCCAAAGTTTTCAATAGTTGTTGATCTCTAGGATTAGTTAAATTTATACACACCACTTGATCAGATCACTTTCATATGGCATTGGTGATAATAACAAGCTAGTTAAGTCCATCTCACTACTTACTCAATACTAGTAATACAATATTTGGTTAAAATAATATACCCAATAGATTTATACAAAATACTTCCTACTAATAAGCATAAAACATGACAAATGAAAGAATAATCAAAATGCATACATTTATACCATCTAATGTATGAATAAATTACCACTATATTATTTTTCATATAACAATAACAATCAATACAAATATAGTTCATACCATCTGGGTATATTACATAATAGACTACATATTTATAAATTTCATAAGAAAATACATACATAATACATTATATAAAAAGTATTCATACCCCAATATTTTCATGTACACACTACTTAATTCCAATAGCCAGGTATAATAAAGATGGTCATAATTCTTAAGACAACATAGACTTTCATTTAAACAACTTGATATATTTATATAAGGTTTGTAAGCATACATAAGTAGTGTTCTTTATTTCAAGAATCTATGACTTAGACAATAAAACTTACTTATTTCAATAAATCAAAGATGGAAAGGTGTATCAACTAGGGCTATCATAAAAATAATCAATATAGCCCATATACCCTACCGAACATAAGTAAGGTGGTGGGGTAAGTTTCCAACTTGGTATTAAGTATAGATTCCTAAACAAGAAAATTATCCGAGAGTCAATCCCCTCAAAGTCACATAAATAATAGACATTAAGAAAGCTTATTATAAAAGAGTCAAATTATGTATTTCTCAAGCATACCCTATATTATGGTTACGAATATATTTAAAACATCCAAACATCACATTAACTCATATAATATCATGGTAAAGTTTGGGGATAGTCCACTCTCATGTTCATACAACATTTTAGCTAAACATATATACTCAAATCAAGGATCCCAAATGATTTCTTAAACCATTTAATCATACTTTGTTTGCAAGATATTAAGCATCAATTAACCCAAATTTATAACTTTCAAGATAAAAACATTTCATTTTATTATTTTTCATAGGAATTACTTATAATATACAACTATCAAACCTAAATTTCAATCAAGACTCTAAATTAAGTAAGGGTCTAGTTTATGGTTATTCCTTGATACATATATGAGTTATATGTATTTAATATATATATATATATATATATATATATATATATATATATATATATATATATATATATATATATATATTCTAAAACAAATAATTAATTATATTATTTACCATACTCATAATCATACTTCTCATAATATATATGTACACTATTTGAAATTCACATACATATATTATTATATACAAGTATGAATTCAAATTTGGTCTTTATACCTCTATATTATAAATAATTGATCCCATTTAAAATGGCTCATTTTATTTTCAAAAATATTTACTAACTCTATCTACTACCTGCATATGTCAAAATTGAATTTATATGGTATTTGAGAATAATCACACATGTCCAAGGTAGACACATGCTACTTGTTGGTGTTTTATTACATATGTATAAATACATAAATATAAACTAGTGTAGACATTTTTATTATTTTCCACACTTATATCCTAGTTCTACGTTCTATTTTTAAGTCAATGAATTATTTTATAAATCACAAATTGTATTTAAATTTCTAATTACCATATCGACTGTAATAATACATTTAGATAATATGGTCAATACAATCATCTCCATACTTTGTTCCTTGTTATTATCAAGAACTAAATTTTATTTCTATACTATAGTTTTATATATATAAATGGAAATTTATAGGTTTTCAAATTAGGGTCAAAATATAGAGGTCATCATATGTAAGAATCCTTTAGTTAACTACCCTTATTATCTCCTTAACTACGCTATGGTATATATAATACTTATATTCATCTTTCACCCAAGTTCTAACTTATCAAAAAACTAATATTAATTAGTCCAATATGCTTAGTTATGTATTTGAATTGGGTATTAAATTTTACATACGATGGATAAACCATCTTAACTATAGCAATGGTTTCCTATATTATTGTAAAATAAAAAATATTACATGAGTTATATTATATAACACACAAATAAATTCACAATGTCTTTTCAAAAAATTTCAAGACCCAATCATAGCCATAATTCATTCACCAATACACTCATCATATAATAATTTAATTCACTATTTATTATATTCATAGACTGTACCACCAAGAGTCAATGATTAATCTATACCAAGTCTAGTTTTCCACATGTACATGAAACATAGTTTACATGACCAGATAATAAACTTTGGTATTTATCTTAACCAGGGTTTAAATCTTGAATGATGATACCTTTATAAATTTGAATCAACTATTTGCATATATATGTTTAATATGTTTTTCATGTTCATGTATATATAAATGATTGCATATATATATTGCTTACATATTTCCTCATGTATGCTAGTGATATGATAGTATGATCAAGTTATCATGAAGTTTTATATATCATCATAAGTTTATTTTAGATAACATTATAATTCTTAATAAACATTAGTATCATTCCATTTTACCTTACAAAATCTCTATAGAAATCTAATTTGTACACAAAAATAGTATACAATCTTTGGGCCTGTATTTACATGAAACACTTTATATGAAATCTCATACATCAATAAATTTAAATGCCTTACTAACATTTTAAAATTTTATAATTTCATTTTATACACCATAAACTTCTTATCTTATCTCGTTGTCTCTTTCTTCTCTTCATCCATGCTTCTATTTTATGCTCTGCTTTATCCTTTAATAATTGCACCCCTTCTTAATTTGTATTCTTTTTGAATGAAAATCTATTTTTATTTAAAGCTATATTTTTCATAAATATATTGTTTCTAATTTGTTTTATGTATTTTAATTCCTTGACTTCTTTGTTTTTATATTTTATTCATTTAAAACACTTACCTTGTTTTATTCTTATTATTTATTTATATTTATTATTTTTATATTTTCCAATTAACTTAATACTAAATAACTATTTAGTAAAAATAGTTTGTCATAATGATCTAATAAAAATAATACATAACACAAAAACATAATATTAATTCCACATCACACATGATCTATTCCACATAAAAATTACACTAAGCTAACCTTGTGTAAATAATTTTAATACAACCAATCATCAGAAACATACTAACATTTATAATTTTAATTTGCATCTAGTATGTACTATTTAATGTGGTTTATGCATGGTTCTAGTTATTCCTCTATCATCCCAAAAAAATACATGTCATATTATCTAATGATTCTATCCATTTTTAGGGTCCAAGGGATGTGTCTTTCCTATATCAAACTCACAAGTAGGTAGTTAGTCCATAACATCATGACATATTTACATCATAAAATAGCAAAATCAACATAATCATAATATAATAATATACACTATATCTAACTCATAGCAATGAAATCGTGTAATCTAGGCAATATTCAACTGTTTCATAACAACATATAACTCATAGATTTTCTAATAATAACCAAATCAAATTGCTAACCATAAATATCCATGGGTAATCAAGTAAGTTTGCTTAACAAGGAATTGGGATGTAACATTAACAGTCATTCACAGAGATCTACCCCTTAATATGATAAAAAATTCCATTGTGTTGAATTCGATATACCTATTAAACATACCTAAACTCCATTAGCTCCCATGCACATTGATTTTTGACTTATAAGCAAAAGAAGATGACCCTTTTTAACTATTTAGGCCTCTTTGAGAGCTCAAAAAGGGTGATTTGGTATAATAAGGTGTGAAAGTGTTTTTTTAAATCTAAACCCATAATTTATGGGTTTGAAACATAAAATAAGGTTTTAAGGTGGTTTTTTTCACCATTTCACCTCTTTAAATCACTACAACCTGTGTTAGCCCATGGTTAGGGTTTGAGAACAACATTCTGCTTGTGACCCTAAAAGTCTTATTTGGCATTTTATTCATCAACAAAGGTGTTTAAAAATTCATAAGATTTTTTATTAGGTATTTTTTCACCTTATTTCACTTCCTAATTATTTAAAAACATCTAAAACTTGTGAACCTTCCTCACTTTTTGCATACAGGCTTGTGTGTGATCATTTAGGCCTAAATAGTCTTATTGACCCCTATCATGGCATTCAATCACTTTGAAATTATATGAAGACATTTTTATAATTTTATAATAAAAATTAATATTTTATTTTACCTTATTAAATATCTCATGGATTTAAATAGTAATTAATACACCTTTCACCTATAATTTAGATGTATGTCTATGTTGAGGCTTCATGACTGTCATCCAGAAGGTTATCCTTATTTTCGATTTTTTGCACTCTTGTTATTTTTAAAAGTGTTATAGAGTTTTTCATGTTCCTACTTACCTCTCTCTCTCTCTCTCTCTCTCTCTCTCTCTCTATATATATATATATATATATATATATATATATATATATATATATATAACCTCATTATGCATAAGATAAATGGAATTTTTTTATCATACTATTTATAACATGCTATAGGTGGTCATTTAAGCCTTTTTGGTTGTAGGTCACCAAAGTGAACTCCCTAGACTAATAAAACATTATTGATGTGTTTTTTATAATATGAAAATTTTAATAACATTGTATTTTTACCCTTATACCTAATTTGTTCTCCAAAAAAGTCATCAACATGCTCCTTTTGTCCTATTGTCTGTTAACAAGCCTATAGGTGGTTACTAGGCCTAAAAACTTATTTTTTCCTCTTAATACCAACTTAAAAATGATGTAATATTATATAAATATGGAATAAGTTTTTAAATCCTTTTATCTCACTCTAGGGGACTCAAATCACCTAGAACATTCACTTAGAAATCTTGCAGTCATCCTTTAGGCTTACATAATCTATTTTAAGGCACACAATCCATTGAGAGGCAAAGTAAATTAAGGTCTAAATGATATTTCATATATTTATATATTATTATATAAATATTAAATATGGTTTGTAAGGTTATATTTATTTACACCTAAGTACAATTCATGTTGATTTACTATATTAGAACAAAACATGCCTACTTCATGCATTATATGCCCCTAAACTTCGTCTTTTCATTGTTGGTCTTGAGAAATTTTAATCACAAATATTTTGAGGATTTTTTGGAAGGAATTAATGTAAAATATGGTTTAAAGTAATATATATATATATATATATATATATATATATACTTATAATATACTTATTTTAGTTCCAATGCTGACCTACATGTATATACACTTGTAGGTTCACAAAACTCTCTTGGTCTTGGCCTGAAGAAAGACTCTTGAATCTTGACATATATGGATCTACATATAGACACTCATTTATAATGATATTAAACTATATATTAATATGTCACTTTAAATTCACTAATCAAATATAGTTAAAACATTTCTCAATTTGATCAGGGTTTATCCACCATGGCTACAGTTCCAACAAACACAACTATACATGCAAAATTGCTTGCCTTTCTTGAAGTTCATGGATACATTGATAATTAAATATGTATTATTGATATTTATGATATTTAATAAATATAAAAATATCTCATTGATTCATTGTATGCATTAATATACCTCATAGCTTCTTTGCAAACAAGACTGTCATGATCAAAATATCAAATCAAGACTATTTGACACTGTACCAAACATAAACATGAGGAAAATAGAAATTAAATGATATTAAAAGGGTCAATTTTTTTTAAATATTACCCCAATAATAATATTCATGCATTTATTTGGATTAATAACTTTGCATTTTGATAAAACCAACCCTAGTGGGGTTTTTAGTCCTTTTTCTACACCTTAACTTCTTAACAATTGTTCATCAAATTAAGGATCCTAAATAGACAAAAAATAACAAAAATTGGAATGTAATTAGGGTATTATCCTATGTAAAATATATATGGTTATAAAGTTTTAAATCATAATAATACCATCCATAAACTGGTTAGCCTTTTGAGGCTGCCAAGAAGATCAATGGAGAAAAGAATGGTTTTTTTTGCCTTGTTTAGATCTATAGTTACACTTTTTACATGGATTTAGGTATGATAATAAAATGGGGACCCTTATAATATTTTTAAATTGTACATCAATAGAAAACCTCTATAAAATACCTCTAAAAACATGTTTTTATCAAGATTCTACCTATTCTACCCTTTTAAACTACTAGAGATGGTGAACCAAGTGACTTTTCAACCTTATTTAACATTTATGATAGTGTAAGAGTGTGAAAAAATTATTCACACATCTATTTAACTATATATCATTTACTAACTTCTCACTTTAACATTATCAAATGATGAATGATAGTTACAAATAGGATTCCAACATTGAAAAATAGTTATTTAACACATTTAGACGGTGTGTATGGACAAGTATAGGAATGATGTCATTAATTGATGTTATATGAATTTAAAATAATAATATTTATGTATAAAACCTTCATATTTACTTTTTTTATAAAGTATCATTTAAACATTGAAGTATACAATGAGACTAGATAGATAAAATACCTTAATTTTATCAAAACTACCTTAATATATCCAAATTGTTTGAAATACAATGTGATCAACATAATAGTTTTGCTCCTTGGAAAATTTATTTTTCATTAGAACATGGTTCTTCTTGGAAGGGTCACCACCTTATCTCCTTGAGCATGATTCCTCCTTGACTTGGCTTCACACTTAATCTTAACTTTATCAAACTTACCTTAAACAATGTTAAACACATGAATGGAATAAAAATAAAGACCATTTTATGACAAGATAAATTATCTTACCATTTTTATGAATTATAAAATCCTATTGAGGTTAACATCCCCCATTTATAAAAAATGAATATTCTTTTTCAAAAATTTCAAATTATGCTATAAATTAGGCATTCAACTTGATCAGAGTTCATTATTGACTCTCAAGTTTTGATCTAGCTTACATTGAAATTCTAACACATAAGCTTAATTTTATATTATCTAATGTTACTAACATTTGTCTCATGTTTTTCCATCTTTTAGGATCAATGGATATTCATTATAACAAATAAATGTTCACGAGTTTATGCTTCAATGTTAATTTGACACTTAGTTGGTTAACTAATATTGTCCCATTCAAATTATTATTCTAACATTTTATCATTAATTAATTAGTCTAATCTAAGTTTAAATACTTTTTAAATACCTTATTATAAATTACTTTTTCCTAAGTTCTAATTTAAATGGATTCATATTTTTGATAGGTCACTTTATTCCAACTTAATCTTAGTTTAATTTTAGCCTGAGTTTTGATCAATTTTATTAATTTATTAAAACCTTAGTATAATATTTATGCTAATTATATATAAGTCCCAAGAATTTATTCTTTGATTTTACTATTCATAGGTTCAAATTGAATGTAGGACTAGCAAGTGTTGAATCCTCATTCGACTAGATTTAATATCAATGACATGCAGGTGATCACCAAAAGTTAATAAGTCAAATTCCTCAAATATAGATTGATGGTGCATATTATTACATAAAATTTTTGATCAATTATCCACATTAAAACCTAAATTTAATCATACAATATAAACCTATGGCATGTGTTTAATCATGAAAATTGAGATCCAACAGTAAGCATGAAGTCAGTATGTCAAAACATCCAAAGATAGAATGTGATGGTGATAAGTGTCACAATCATGGTGAATGTTTAATATTCAATGACCCATGTTTGATCATGTTTTTAGCAGATAAATAGTGCACATTTGATCATGTAAATTAAGGATCAATGGTGTGCATTCAATCAATCAGATGGAGATCAATGATGTGAATGGATTCAATAAGTCAATAAGACCAAATTTCATGCAAGTATACCATCTGGCATAAGAGAATTAACCAAATGGATACTATCAATAGGGTACATAGAAAGCATGGAGGGATACCAAGTGTCACAATTTTAGAAGCCCATATCAAATAAAAAAACTACATTGAAATTCAAATTTGGGAGACTCTCAAAGAGGTCCATAGAGTGAATTTGATAAAATTTCTATGGGGAACAAGATGAAGACACATGTCTGAAGTGATAATGGTCATGTTTTAAAATTAAAAAAACAACATGGCGAACGAGATGCCACTTAAGCAAACATGGCAGATTAAAAGATTTTGTAGACCCAAACATGTGAAGGCATAAATATAAGATCAAAATATGATTTGGGTTACTAAAGAAAATACTTCAAACTCATATGCCACTATTAAATATTAGTTAAACCCTCCAAAAGCCTTCAAACATACAAAAAATCCCTAAAATTATTCATGTATTCATTATTTTAAACTAGAAGAGAGACCCTGATAATCAAAATTATTCAAATAGTTTAACTAGATAGCTAGAAGGTTGAATTGTCATTCACAATAGGATAATTTAATTAGAACTAGAACAATGGAAACCTATGTACCTAATTCAAAGAAAGTGGTTAAATTATACTTTTCATCTCATGTAAAGGGTAGAATATTCAAGGATTAGATTTTATGGCTTCTTCATTAAACACAAGAGATAATAATTACTCGAGCTTGTTATAGACCATAGAAAACCAAAGAATTTTGATCAAGGAAGAGGAAAATTTGTTTCTAGTTAAGATATTGTAAGATGACATCATGGAAATTCAACTCATAGGACTCCATTATAATTCTACCAAACCATAGGTATT
The DNA here is from genome assembly GCA_037957365.1 of Torreya grandis. NCBI lineage: Eukaryota > Viridiplantae > Streptophyta > Pinopsida > Cupressales > Taxaceae > Torreya > Torreya grandis. The sequence continues at coordinate 68,120 of JARHVA010010883.1, read as the reverse complement.
ACACTATATTGATGTCCTAAGTCCTATTTTCAAAGATGCTAAAATTGACAAGGGTATGCTTATTTATGAACCTAATTTGAGAAAAATAGCATATATATCCCATGTTGCCTTTAAATCCTACTATAAACTACCTAGGCCCCAAATAGACCTCACCTCCATTAATATATCAGCCCAAAAGCATACCATGGAAGATATCCTAGTGAAATGGTTAGAGGATGATAATAAGGTCATTGTAGATCATAAGAAGAAAATCCATGTGAGCCAATTTAGACCAGGAGTCAGAATGGTTATGACCATGTTGAATAAGTTATATGGATTTGAACATATTGTACTCTTGGAAACAATATGGGTGCCTATGGTACATTTCATTATTGAGGAAGTGGTAGTGCCTCATTTAAGAAAAATCAATAGCATTTCCCTAAGCAAAAAAATCTATGAGATTAAAATAAAGAATAGGACTGAGTTCTTCATGTTGTAATTTTTGATATATATATTGTGTGCCACAACCAAAGATATTGGTTCCCCAATGATAGCTAAACTATTTTCCAATATTACTCAAAATTGTATATTTACAAATATATGGACCATGTCCAATTCATATATAACTATGTATATCCTACTTTGAGCCAATCAATCAATGGTTTCCCCATGATGAGGATAAATCCTTTAGTCAATTGAGTTAATGTGAGATATCTAGTTGTACCTTAATTAAACAATTATCAAAATAGAGGGAACCCAAAGTGACCCACTTAAAATTCTAGTAAATGTGCCAAATAATTTGGAAGAAAAAAAATTTACATACCAATTATTCAATGGAATCGATGGGACCTAAAAAATCAAGAGGAAAGCACTTCTCCATGGTCTTCCCATGATAATTGGCAAAACCATTTTTAGGTAATAGGACCACATTGAAGCTACTTCAAAACATAATCTTTCTTTTAATTTATGTATAAATGACCATAGATAGTGGGATCCCTATGGTAGAGTAAAATAACACTTGAATAGAAAAGACATTATAGATGTACCTTATGAACATGAACCTAGTGCATTTGAGTTTATTTACACTAAGGCAACCACCTATTATGAAGTTGTTAGAAGGCTAAAAGAACATAATATAAATTTAGAATCCATACTACAGATAGATTATAAGATGGAAGATAGATGGCAACTTGGTCCTAGACAATATCATTTGGTAGATGTTGGTCCTTCAAGGCTTCCCCTAGCTAACACAAAACTAGATCATAGGCTTAAAGAAAGTAGACCAAGAGAAGTTGATTCAATCTTCTTAGTCCCTAAGTCTTTTTGAATAATACAACAAGATTTACCTCAATAAGAATAAATTCACATGATAGATTTGAATCCACAAGAATATTTGGAATATACATTGAGAATTCTCTATATGATTAATGAAATAGACACAGATGTAGATAAAGAAAATGTTGAAGAATACAAACAAGAAAAAGGAAAAGCAAATTTTTTGGAATTAATGATCATTTATCCTCCTAAGAGGAAGGTTGAAACTAAAATTAACAAAAGGATGAAGAAAGTGAACATGGCCATCATTCCACCTTTGAATAACATAAACATATTTAGTGAAGATAACCCAATTTATGGACTAGTTATAACTGAATAGTTCATATATCAACCAAGGATGGAGAAGCTTGCTACTACTTATCACCCATGGGCTCTAGTAAATACTATATACATCCCTCTACAATAATATTTTAATCCTTGGATCATATCATTAAAAGATGAATAATAAAAGAAACTTGCTACTCTAGCTCAGTCAACATACTAGTTACAAGTAGAGGTGCCACTTTAGCATATGGGCCAGTCTTCAGTGGGAGTTAGGTATGATTCTACTACTACTAGCCTATAAAGAGTGATTAAGATAGTTATCATGGAAGAAGGTTAGGAGGTTAACAATCAAAGGGTTGAGCCTTTAGTTTAATTGACACAAAAGAAGAGATAGAGACTAAGGGAAGCCCCTATGTTTGAATAATATGTTCTGGAGCTAGCCCAATCCTAGTTATAAATGTTATAGGCTGCCATCAAAGGGTGAAAACAAGAGAATAAAAATATATAGGAATAATCTATCTTATTATCACCAATAGACATTATTAATAACATTGAAGCAACTATATTTGAGACATTTAATTCTTTGAAGGAAATAAGGTCCAAATTGAACATAATGAATAAACAACATGCCATGGCTTTGAACCATGTCAATTAGTGGCAAGGTTCTGACAAGAAAATAAAGGTATTTATCAAGATATTAATCAAAACTAAAATCTTTAAACTAAAAATAGTCATTCCATCACACTTAAATATGGACATGATAATCTTTATGGAGAAACTTAGGGACATAAATAAGTGGTCAAAAGGTATTGAAATACTCTCGGTACAATTTAAACAACTAGAGGGTAGAATGGTACAAATACTAGGAGGTTTGATCAAGGATCCATCCATCCTTAGTCAAACAAGATAATAACTAATGAAGAGTTCTATTAGAGATCTCATGATTTCATCAAATAGGTCAAGAGTAGAAGTAAGGGCACCACAGGAGATGAGAACAAATGTATCTTTTACATGATCTTGTTATCAAATGAAAATATTGTTAATGTAAAGATCATCAAGGAAGCCATGGATAAAATAAATGAAAATGTTAAATATTTAATAGGGCAAACAAAGGAGATTTGCATAGATATAATAATCAATCTCAAGTTGATTGATGAACAATATGACAAATCCATGAATATTTTGGAACAAAAGCAAAAGGCTATAACTACATGAGCATCTCAAAGTCAACAAGGTTCACTAAGTATATTATTTTGTATCAAAAACCAAGTCATTTAAAAGATTATACTATTTTGTAAAATCATGTGTAATTTGTAATGCATATGGCTTATAGGTTATTCACATTTGAAAGTGTCATTGGTATGAGAATATTTTTAAAATGACACTTGTACTTGACACTTTTCTAATTCCCATTTAATAATTATTGACCAACATAACTCATAGGTTTCTCTTCCAATATATAAAATGGTGTATTATCATTGGAACAAAGAGGAAGTTTTGAGATCAAAACTATTTATAAATTTTGGAGAAAGTAATAGAAGCAAGAAAATTCTATGAAGATTGTCTAATTTTGTTTGTTTATTTGTTATCATGGCTGCTTCCTCAAATATCTATTCTAATGTTTGGATTTGAATTGATTTTATGAATTCTATATGTGCATGTATTAATGAAAATTTGTTAATTTGAGATTTACACTAGGTTGACTGACAATTGTTAGATTCATTTCAATATCATTGCTTTTTTGGAGATGTGCAAATGCAATTTTATTGTTTATGTAAATCTTTAAAGTGATTTTGATTTATAATTTACATATTTCAAATATTCTTAGACATTTAGTTGGTATATGATAGGATATGTAATATTTATTAATTTCATGTCATATGCTTGTTTGAAGATGCATATCTTTGATGAAATGAGAGTTTTGTCAAGATGTCTGAATTAAAGAACACAAACATCTCTCTTTCCACCCTACCCTACCTATTTTCCATTTTTTGATCAATTCACTATAGTTTACTTTCTCATTGTTAATATTAATGTTATATTAGGGTTTATACTTTATATTTTGATCATTATTAATTATATTTATCTGAAATAACATTAATATTTCATAAAACTTTAGGACCATGATTGCTCCTAACAACCACTTGCATAATTATTTTATGAAAAATTTAAATAGGTCAGTTGCTACTCCATCATAGACCTTAGAAAGATCACAACCAAAAATTCAAGTAAAATATTATTTGAATCTTGAAATGAGAAGTGTTTTCAACACTATACAAACCATGTGATACATTTACATACATCAATAGGCATTTGAAATTGGTGCTAGAAGGAGGGATTGAGCTAAAGATTTGTAAATCTAAAGTATATTGATATGATTTTATTGAATCATGTTCAAATATTAGTTAATCCTTTACATATTTGTGTTTTTATTAGCCTAAATTTTTTAATATCACTAATATTCTTGGTTTTATACTAGTCTTTAGGCTTATTTAGCTAAAGATAGTTATTCATTGAAGATTTTTGTGAAATTGTTGCAAAGGTTGATTAAACTTTATGAATCTAACATGTTTAAGGTTAGTGATATTAATTTTATTCAAAGAACATTGATATTCACAAGTTTGGCTGTATCTTTAAGCTAAGACAATTAAAGATAGTCATTATTTGAAAGATTTGTATGAATTTATGCAAAGCTTACTTGAACATAGAAATCTAAACATATAAATTTACTTATTTTTAACAATTGAACTATTTTTTGAAAAGATAATGTGTCTCTTATATATTATGAATAGGAATTGGATTTCAAAATTTGGAACTACCATTAATAATAACTAGGTCAAGGTCTGATACAAGGATATCTCTTCTTTCCTTAAAAATTCATAAGAAAATAAGAGCCAATAAAGGTAAACATATAATTTCTAAATCTCAACTTACTTCACCTATTTTTATTATTATATTCAATCCTCATCAAGTTATGGATTGGTTATATAGATCTTATATCAATGTGTCTAGTAAAGTACGTGACATACCAATAAATCTATAGAAATATATACCTTCATTTAGTCCTACATGCATTGTTATTGCTAATGAGCACATCAAGTCTTTTAAAGGTACCTTAAGATTGTTTAATGTTATTCATGAATATTTTTCATTCAAATTATTTCCTTTTATGTTTATAGATTAAACATAATATTGGTCTCTAAATCTTCTTGAAAATTACATCATCAGCTAGAACGATTTTAACAATTATTTCATTGATTAGTTTGGAAAGATCATCAATCCCTATATTCTATATCAATAGTTCACTATGTTGAAGAGAGATTCCAATAAAAATTATTTTTTCTTGTATTTTCACCATTTTAGGAGATGTATTATCTCTCCTCATCCAAGTGGCACAATTGAAATACCTCTAGGGTATGGGTAGCCTAAGAATGAGGTGAATCTTTAGATAGGGCTAGATCCCTTGATGTACCACTTTTGGATCACTACTACACCTATAATTGAAAGGAAAATGGAGATAAATAAAATTAAACTACCATAAAAATGGTGATACACCAAATTGATTGATTACTACCAACTAGTTTCATGTCACACATGAAATCAAGATACTAACTAATCATACACTTCTCTAATTTGAATCTTCTCACATCATTATTTCATTATGAGGTTATGATGAATGTTTTGACTAGGAGGACTAGACAAGAGGCCTTAAATGGGAATATTTGAATAGACTAACTCACTCAAACTTGAAAATTCATAGAACACTTTACATGACCTATAAGAATAAGCTTTCAAGCTAAAAATAAGTGAGAGAATGAGACAATAATTCTAAGGAAACAATAGTCATCACTAAGTAAGATCAATCATTTAACACACTCTTAATATTCATATAAGAGGTAAAATAATTATTATTTATTTATCCATGATATTCAAATGAGTAGTGATTCACCATACTTAGGTGGAGCATGTTTTACAAAGGCCAAAAGGGCTAGTTCTTATATAACTTGGGAGAAAAGAGGAGAAATACGTCTAGAGGTTGGAATGACACTTGTCATGATAATATAAGGAGTTACATGTGAATGAGAAGAGAATGTGTAAATTACTATGCAAATTTAGGAACCACAAGTGTCAATCTAAGGCAAGAAACTCTTGAAATATGGCATGAAATTCCCATTGCTAGCTCAAAAAATTATATTCATTATTCACCCCTATTTGTACATACTAAAACTAACTAGGGATAGGTCTAATGATTTTAGTAAGATGGTAGGGTTTTAGAAATTATTATCCATGAATTGGTTGCATTCTTAATCACCTATATTCCTTTGAAATTGAACCATCACTACCTATAGTCAAAGAAACTCCTCTTTCATACACCTTACACACTTGGCTCCAAAAATGGATTCATTTTCTCATGAAAATACATAAAAGAGAGTTAGTTACATGTGGAAAGACCCTAAATGGACCTATATTACTCAATTACACCTTAAATAATATTCCAATTGAAGTACTCACACTTCTCACTATCATGTTCTCTATGCCATTTCTAACTAGTTGAGATGAGATCTCTTATAATAACACTTAAGAGTTTTTATAGTGAATTAAATGGACATGGGGAGTTATCTTAAGTCTCAATATTCCTTTGGTCAACACAAAATTTTATGGGGGGAATATATAAAGAGTTATATATAACTTCCAACCGCTTTCCTTGTCATTTTGGTCCATTATTGTAGTTTTCCATCTTCATTTCCTTCACCGGGTCATTTCAAAGGGTTTTCAAGGGCTTTAAGTCATTTCCACTCTTAACATTTATTCATAAAGATAGGATTTTTTAATTTCTAAAAAATTAAACAAATGTGATGTTAAGGACTCCTAATAAGCTATCCAAACTCCTTAGATCTCCATGCAAACTACCAAGGGGGATATGAGCACTCAAAGTTACCTTATCAAGATTTTCTTTCTATTTGCATATGCCTAATGTTGTTTTTGAGCTCAAAAATGAATTACTTATTATTTATCTATACCCATATTAAATGACCCGAGTGAACATATTACAATAGGTTATAATTAATATCTAAGGCTATAAGTGTAAGTGACTTCCCATTTGGGTATTAAGCTTAAACCCTGCCTAACAAGCATGTTTGTAAATTTGAGGGTCTAAGCCATCCTATTGAGTTTCATCCTTAAATGATTTTTTTATCATGTTTTATTATTTTTGTTCCAAATTTACACACCTCCTTGTAATGTCCAACCATCTCCTATCTCATCCTTTTATTTCCTTTTCTAAAAGACTGTAGGGTTTGCACATAAGGGGGTTGCCCTCTGTCTAAGATAAAACAGAGGTCACTTCCACTATTTTATCAAACCAAATTAATGGTGGAGGAGATTAAAAAAGTTATAATTACCTTATCCATGAAAATTCAGCCCTTGTTTAGGTCGTTTGGTCCTCCAACACTTGTACAATCCAAAATAAACTATGAAAGGGCAGACTGTGTCTAGGGTTTCTTGGTATGGATTATGTGTTACTTATTTAGAACCTTATATATAATTTTTTTCCATTTAAATATCATATTGAGATAATCATGGTAATAATGAATGTTTTTTATGTCTGATCAAAATTTCAACTCTCCATATACCCTTCACATGCACCTTGAATTGACAAAACTGTGTGCATTTCCTGAATGTATTTCTTACTTTAGACGTGCACCTATAGGTTTTTTTTTGCATGTATTACATTGAATTAAATGATTAAATAAATTTATTAAATATAAAATTATAATTTAATAATTTTTTGTATTCACTTGTCTCATCCATAGGCATTACTAATGCTTACAACCTCAAACCTATTCACTATCTACTATAGACAAACACAATAAACTATGTTGGGACAAATAGGATTTTGTAGGTGAAGATCCATATTATAATAGTCTATAAATAATATTTATATAATATAATTAATTTTTATTCATATTTAATTGTTTTAAGTTTATTTTTCCTTGCTTAAGTCTTTGTTAGGGATAGAGTAGAAGCTAATAGTCAATTGTAGGTCAATCTCTTAGGAAAGAGAATCCTGTAGGTGGGTATTAGACCTAAAACATAGTATGTCACCTCCTTTTATGATAATTTATATCATAAATACTCATGTAAAATATTTTTAACCACTCAACCATGATGGCATGATCTAGACTACCAACTTGGAAAACAAGGTTTCTCAAAAACTCAAAATCCTGTAGATGTCAATGAAGCATTTTAGTATCTAAATAGGAAACTTTGAGCCTTCAAACTTCTAAACTACATTAGTTATCTTCCCTATAAATTTTGAAAATATATTTTCTTATATTTATGATGCATGTTTTAGTTATCAATATGCATCAAAATTCTTTGTAACCTTGTAATATGACCTTGACAAAAAGCCTTAGACCTCTGTTTTGTGCTTTTGGGGATTTGATCCCTGAACATAGTCATTGAATGCTAGAAGGTGATAAACACTACCATTTTCCATATTAGCCTTTCAATAAGGCCTGATATTATCTACATAAAATATGAGGACTTAAAAAAGAGTTTCAACCTATCCCATATTCTCCATAAAATGCCCTTCATAGTTATGTTAATGCCACATGTAGGTGGATATTTTCATGTAAAGGCAGTGGGTACAAACTTGGATAGTATGTAGGATATATGTGATTATGATCCATTATATTCCATAAACAAGTTATAAAATAGATTATTTTAAACTTGAATGACTTCAATCCAGTCTTAAACCTCCGTCCCACATGTTCGGCCATGAATGGTGCCTATAGATACACTTGTAATGTTGCAGACCTAGTAGTCAAGGGAAAACATGGGCACATGCATGATTATATCTATATAACCAATAATAGAAATTTTAATTGTATTAAATGAGTTTTTTAAACCGATAATAACCTCTCAACAAGATCGAATACCTCTATTACATGGGTTTATATCCTACAGGTGTACCTTAGCATTTAGCAAAGCAAAACTATGGGTTGTGTAGGGGCATTAGTCATCAAAATCTGATCTTGTAACATTTATAGATGTTTTATTGGATGTATAATGTTATAATTATATTTCAAACATATTATTTACTTCTCAAACACCATAATTAACATTTTCACACCTCAAAATACCATGGTTATAGTCATGAACAAGTAGAGAGTTGATTACGTTTTCACATGTGACTATGTATTCCATGAATATTGATTTGGGAAAAGAGAATAAAATTTTTAGGTGAAAAATAGGACATTTAAAATTTAAAAATAAAAACCTATCATGACCTTTATAAATCATTATCAAAGAATGATGATCTGAAAATGGTGAAAACATGCCTGTTATCCCCAAAGAGAGAAATATGCAAACCTGAGATGATTTACTTATCAAAACACCTTGAAACATTAAAATAATCATGGATAAAATTATGATAGGTATTTAAAATACTTTTAATCAATATTAATATTTGGATTGTATAGAACTACCCAAATTAGAGCAAAACATGTAGGGTGCATAGATTGGTAAGCAAAATAGATAGGACAACTTCTTAAAAATGGTTAATAAAGTAAATGACATAATTATTATACAAATAAGAATAAAATATAATATAAATAATATTAATTTCATGTCCCAAAGGCATTTTACTTATAACTTCTCCATTTGGCCATACCAAGCATAACCCTGCTGACTAGTTTTGTGTGTCTAAAAGGGCAGAGAAGGAGTATAATGGTTTTATCTCAAATTTGGAAATTATATATTATTTAAATAATTTAAATTAGTATAATTAATCTAAATATTAATCTCACAACATTATATAATGTGTCACACTCTCTTATGGGTCATACAAAAGCCAAACTCTTCCCTTTTCCAAGAAAACTTCTCTTTATTCTAAATAACCTACCAATTTTAAGTTATAAATAGTTTATTAAGGAATAATAGAACACATGGAATGTTAAATCATGATTTTAAACCTTCATATTTTCTAAGGAGGCCATACAACTCATTTAATGCTCTATATTATCCCCTAAAATGACTTTAAAAGTCATAAGGAATAAAATGACTAATGAACAAGGATAAAATGACATGGAATGACATAAAAATACTTATAATACACCCTATGAAAAAATAAAATACCATAAAAAAACTTAAATATCATGTTTTTACCTATACAGGTCCCAATTTGACTTATACTGTCAAATTTGGTCAAGAAAACCATTAGAGCTTTCAATGTTAGATTTCAAAAGAAGATTAGTATAACTATATATCATTATAATATTAAATAATATTTATATTTAGAGATTTAAAAGGATTATTTAGATCCACTGACTTATATATTTCTAAAAAGAGTTGTTGGAGTCTTAAATACATTAACTTTGGCCTATGTTCAAGCTGTGAAAATTAGTGATCAAATGCAAACCTAAGGTAAATTAGCATATGATATTCATAATATCAATCATAATTTTCCTATATTTAATATCATCCCAAATTCAAATTAGAACATGCCTTATTTTAATAAAACTCCAATTTTAAACCAGTTACCTTTGAGTTATGTCCATCCTAATTATAACCTAATATTGGTAAACAACTCTAAAAGTGGATCCGATCCACAAGATCAATGAGTTATTGTGATAATATATATTAATATTACTCAAGTCAAAAATTTATCATCACCTAATAATTAAAATTATTCCATATTGAAAATGGTTTAAAAATTAAGCACTAATTTTCTTCAATTACAAAGATAGGCAGGTAACACTGGGCAGAATTCCAATAAAAACTATTCTTATCTAAAGTTTAATATACCTACTAATAGGTTACACAATAGCACTAAAAATAAGAATAATGAGTCATCTATAATTAAAAACATACCTAGAATAAACATTTATGATGTACCTTTAACTAATTATTATATGTTTCATAACAATGTAAAACATGGTGATTTAGACTATATAGAATTTTGAAATGCTTTTGAAGTATTTCAAGATGAATTGGATACATTTGAAGTTTTTCCTAACAAATATAATTTTTTAGGGACATATGGATCTTTAGAGGCATCTAAATGTTTTAAAATAACTCTTATGGTGGAAACATTTGATTTTCCATTTCAAGATGAGAATGAACATAAAGACACTCTAGAGGAGATTCATGCTTTTAAAAATATTTAAAAAGACTTAACCATTGAGTAACAAATAATAAAATAAACTAATTACAAGTTCTAATTCACCAAAAAACATTGATACTCTCCCTGATCCTAAAGCAAATAATAATCCAAAACCTCTAAAAGGAATTAACACTAGAAATAATGCTCATTTATCTAGTTTTTATACTAGGAGTGGGTATAACATAGTAGAGGACATGAATAAAATCAAATCTAATATCACATTACATGAATTGACACAAATAAATCAACATATAGACTTGTTTCTAGAATCTTTATCTAAAAAACCTAGTAAATCATATGAATCTACAAATGCAAATGTAGTAATGTATAAGAATAAAATAGAGGTTCCACCATTTTTTACTAAGATTTAGATTTTTCGGTAAGAAATTGCATAACTATTTTTTTATATTTAGATGCCTCTGCAAATATCATGCCATCAGGTATTTTTGAAAAGTTTGGTTTAACTCCTATTAAGTTTGATAGAGTAGTGACTCAATTAGACAAACATAGAGTTAAAGTGATTAGTAAATTATTAAATGTACATATGCAGCTTGCTTTAGAACCAAGAGTGAAGTAATTTATTGATATTCAAGTTGGTGATATTCTATATGCTTATGGTATGTTTTTTAGTAGAGATTGGACCAAATCTTTGAATGGATACATGTAAATCAATTTCTCTAACATGTGGCTAACATGGACGGGAGTTCCTAATCAAATTCAGATTAAAAGGAAACCAAAGATGAAACATATGATCACTGAATATAATGAAACCAATGAAAGGGTCAATGTGGTTAATTATAATTTAGGGGTCTACACCCTTGACACTCCTCAGGTATGTAATTCTAAGGACTCTCATGCTATGCCTAGACTTTAGAAATTATATGTTGATGGTGATATATGTAAATTTGGGTTTGGAATAGGAGTAGTCTTAATCAATCCCATTATGAAAGAATATAAGGCTTCTTATAATCTTTAGTTTCCCTACACAAATAATTTGGTAGAGTATGAAGCATTCATCTTAGAATTACAATTTGCTATTAATCACAAGGTTAAAGAATTGTTAGTATATGGTGATTCTAAATTAGTAGTCAATCAGGTTAGAAGCAAGTATTAATGAAAATTATCTTATCTAAAGAAATAAAAATTTATTGTATGGGACTTTATTGATTATTTTGATGCTTTCAATATTATTTCAATCACTAAGGAAGGAAACTAGCCTAGTGATGAACTAAATTTAGCTATAGCTAACCTAATGCCAAATTAAGGTTCCCAAAGGCTTAACATTAAATTGGTCTCATTTCCCTCTATACATAATAATTTAAATCATATTCAAGTGTTTAGTGATGACCAATAGATCATTTAATTCATGAATAACTTGTGAGTGTTTGAATCTCATATTATTGATGAGGTTAATGAGAACTCTCTTGAGAATGATAGAATTCATGACAAGATAATACAATTGAATTATAAAAATATTCCCAAAGGCATGATTGCCTTGGAAAGACTGTTTGATAAAGATAAGCTATCCAAAACTGCTAAAGTTCCCAAAGTAAATGGGAAGGATTATAATGTATTTTACCTAGGAACTCAATGTCAACCTTAGTAAACCTTGGTACAACATACACAAATGTAGAGTCTAGAAATGCTATAAATTTACTAATCAGGTAAAAATATGTTATTGCATAGTCTTATGAAGAATTTATGATCTTTTATCCTTGAGTTATCACCCATACCATCCCCATGAAATAAGCCTATAAACCATTCAGATAAAAGCAAAGACTGGTCAATCCTATTTTGCAACCATTGATTTATAAAGAGGTTAAGAAATTATTAGACGCAAAAATATTTTTTCCAATTAGACATTCTACCTAGGTAACTAATCTAATATCGGTTATAAATAAAAATGGAGAGATTATATTATGCATAGATTTTAGAAACTTGAAATATATTATGAAAATGAAAATTATTCTTTTCCATCCCTTGAGTAGGTGATTCAAATTGCTAGTGATTCTACCATGATGTCTTTCGTAGATGATTTCTCAGGTTACATCCATGTACTTGTTAACAAGGAAGATAGAATGAAACTACATTGAAAACAAAATGGGTCACTTTTGATTACAAGAGGATACCTTCTGAACTCATCAATGTAGGATATAGTTTTTAAATAGCTATGGATCATGTCTTCCAAGGTCTCATGGATAAATGTACCATTATATATATGGATGATTTGAATCTACTTTCCAATAATAGGGAAGATCACATAGTCTATTTACAACAAGTATTTTAATGATATCAAAGCTATAGAATTTACATTAACCCTAAGAAGAGAATATTTTATTTAAATAAAGCTAAACTGATATGACATGTGATAACTATAGATGGGATTTCTATAGATCCAGATAGATTCAATTATATATCAAAAATAGAAACCCCAAATAGTATAAAAGAACTAAACTTTTTCTTTAGGGACATCAATTTTGTAAGGAAATTGATTTATTATTTTACAGACATTATGAAACCACTCAATGACTTGTTAAAGAAGGATAAAAAGGTTGAATGGAATGAATAAATGAATAAAGCCTTCAAGGATATCAAGGAAGGAATAGGGTAGGCACTTGTACTAATAAGTCCTGACTTTATAAAATATTTTTATGTTTATTCTTTTGTTTTTGAACATACTATAATAGCTGTACTAACTCAAAAATTTGATAAATGTGATTATCCAATTACATTTATGAGTACTAAATTCAAAAATGTTGAGTTAAATCATTACCTAATTGATAAATAAGCATTTCCTTTGGTTAAGGTAGTAAAAAATTTTAGACAATACATTCTTAGGAATAAAGTGCATGATATACTGCTAGATGCTATTATAAAAATTATGTTGGTTCAATGTAAATTAGGAGAAGGAATAGGTAAATATATGCCCATACTCTAGAAATATAATCTTTAAATATACATTACTAAATTGGTGAGTTTTTAGGGAATAATTCAATTGATTACTAACACTAATGCTAAATTGAGTATCATGTAGGTTGACTAATAATAGTTTCAACAAAATGACTAGTATGATGTAATCATTCATTTCTTGATCAATGATTCTTATCTTACAAGACTGAGTAGAGAATATAAAATATATTTGATTCTCAAATCAACTCACTTCTTAATCAAGGATGGGATACTTTATAAGAAGAACTATGAAAGAGTGTATTTGAGATGCATTTCAAAGGAAGAATCAACCAAAATATTAAGTACCTTTCATGAGAAACTTGGCAGTGGACACCCCTATGGGATAATAACAGATTATAAAATCCTAAGGGATAGATATTATTGGCCAACAATTTTTAAGGATGCTCAAAAATATGTCAGGGAATGTCATGAATGCCAAATATTCAATACAAAGTAACTTAAACCAACTATGCTCTTGAGGCCATTTTTAATTGACAAACCATTTACTTAATTAGGGTTTGAATTTGTAAGGGTTATCAACCCTACATATTCAAATGGGCATAAGCATTTTCTTACTACCACATATTATTGTACATGATGGATAGAGGTAGTAGAAACAAAATAATTTAGGATTGAAGAAAGTTCTTAGAAGAAAATATTTGCACCAAGTTTGGGATACCAGTATCATTGGTATGTGATAATGAATTAGAATTTACATATGTATATATGATTGAGTGGACCTATGACAATAAAATAGATCTTAATTTTTCATATAATCATTACCCTCAAGGTAATAGAGTTTTAGAGTCTACAAACGAGAATCTAATGAAAGCTATTATGAAGTCTTTAGCTCAACAACTAAGAACATGGAATAAATTACTGGAGTATGCTCTATGGGTAGATAAAACTAGAGTGGAACAAGCTCTAAAAGCATCACCATTTCTTATGGTATATAGACAATAACTAATCTTTATAATTACTCTTAAATTTCCAACTTACAAGTTTATGTAGGAGTATTTAGAAGGAGATTAAGAATATGTCGATTCTAGGTGGCTTGATATCATCCAAATGGAGGATGATAGAGAAGAAGCATTTGATAAGTTTAATATAAATCAAACCATTATCAAAATATGGTTTGACAAATGATCAAATATCAAGGTGTTCAAATAAGGAGACCTAGTTCTCCTATTGGATAAAGCATCTGAGCTGAAAGGGAAACATGAGAAATTCACTTCTTTGTGGTTTGGCCCTTATCAAATTGCTGAGACATTAGGAGAAAACACATTTAAGGTAAAAGACTTTTAGGGAGTAGATTTCATTATGCCAACCAATGGGTAGTATCTCAAGCATTACTTCTCTATTGTTCCACCTCAAGACTTTATGGAGAAATCTATAAGATTAGTTATAGTTAGTGTAGGTAGGTTTATATTAGTTTCATTCCTATCCCTTTTTTATAAGTAGTGTTTATAATATATATTTTTTTGTTTTGTGTTTAATTTCTTTATTTTGTTCTCTAAATTCTAATAAGTCTTTTCCAAAATAAATCTCCAATCTCCAAATCCATCTAAATTCTTAAAATAATTTCATAAACCAAGAATGTGGATACGACTCTTAAATATTGGTTGATCATGGATTTTGTAAATTCTATACTTAATGTTATATTTATTAAAAATCAATGAAGATTAATATATATACTAATTATTCCCTAAAAATATTAAACCTTATTTTGACCTAATTTTTATTTCAATAAGGATTGCATGTGTTTGAGTGAAAGTTAAATTATTAGAACAAAGTCATGTTAGCACTTAAAGAACATTATTACCTAGGGTGAAGTTTATGACCAAGTATGATTCTATTGAAAATCAAAATTTTGACAAAATTTCTAAACACCCAGCTTATTATGGTTCCCAACATTTGTTAGAAAGCTAAATAAGATGAAAAATACAAAAATAAAAGCATTATTTAAAATATCAAAAAACATTGAGCAAAGCTGATTCTGGTAACCTCCACTAGGGCTATGAATGTCTGAGTGGCAGTGGAACAAGGCCTAGAGTGGAATCAAAGGTATATTAATCAAGGCTATGGACACTTAACTGGTAATAGAGCAGTGTCCAAGCCTTTCCTTCTTATAAATAATAATTACTATTGAATATCTAAATATGATAGAAGTCTATATTAATGATTCTAGTCATGAAATCTAGAAGTTTTTCTCTGAATCTTAGTTGTAATTAGAAAATGAATCAAAGCACACACAAAACATGACTTTGTTTTGATATCTAACCTTAATTCTTCATTTTTAATAACTGTTTCTATTATGAATTGATCTTAATAATGGTACTTGATCATGTGTAATAATTAGTTTGGTTATTATTTTGAACTAAAACTATCTAAATTCTAACATTCTACAATATTTCCCCCATAAGTCACCATTTGTTGAGGTCAACATTCCCCATTTCTAAAAAATGAATAAATTAGTTTAAATTTTGTAAATTTTTCTATAAATTGGGCATTCAACTTGATTAGAATTCATTATTGAGTCTCATGTTTTGATCTAGCTTACATTAACATGCTAGCACATAAGCTTTATATGATCTTATCTAATGTTCCTAACATTTGGCTTATGTGTTTCCATATTTTAGTATCAATGGGTATTCATTAGAATGAATAAATGTGTATGGGTTTATGGTTAAATGTTAATTTGACCCTTATTTAGTTAACTAATATTGTCGCATTCAAATTATTATGTTAACATTTGGTCCTTAATTGATTAGTTGAATCCAAGTTTAAATAACATTAAAAATCTTAGTATAAATTACTTTGGCATAAGTTCTTATTAAAATGGATTCATATTTTTGATGGGTCACTTTATTCCATCTTAGTCTTAGTTTAATTTTAGCCTATGTTTTGATCAAGTTTAATAATTCATTAAAACCTTAGTCTAAGATTTATGCTAAGTCTTTATAAGTCCCAAGCACTTATTATTTGATTTTTACTATTCTCAAGTATGAATTGAATGTAGGGATACCAAGTGTTGAAACCTTGCTCAATTGGATTTAAGATCAATAACACGTGGGTGATCACCCAAACTTAACAAGTCAGATTCCCTAGATCTAGATCAATGGTACATATTCTTATCTATAAATTATGCTCAATGACTTGAGTTAAAACTTGAAGTCAATATATCAAGACAAATTTATTGCATTCATTTAATCATGAAAATGGAGATCTAATGGCAAGCATGAAGTCAATATTTCAAAGGATACAAAGATTAAACATGATGGTGACAAGTGTCATAATCATGGTGAATTCTTAATGGATGAATGGCCCACAATTGATCATGTGTTTAGTTGATTAATATCATGTGTTTGATCATGTAGATCAAGGATCAATGACACGTGTTTAACCATGTAGAGGGAGATAGATGGTGTGAATGGAGTCAAAAAATCAATAATCCTAGATTTCATGTAAGGATGTCATGTGGCATATGATTTTTAATCAAATGTAGATTGTCAATAGGGTAAATAAAAAGTATGTTGGGATCCCAAGTGTAATAATTTCAAGATCCAAGATTAAATATCAATGATTGCATTGAAATTCAAGTCCAGGAGACTCCTGAGGAGACTAATGGAGAAAATTTGATTAAATTTATAAGAGGCACAAGATGAAAACACATGTCCAAATCCAAAATGGTCACATTTTAAAATTAAATAAATAACATGGCAAAAGGGATGCCACATAAGCATACATGTTACATTGAAAGATTTTGTTGACCTAATCATGTGAAGGTATAAATAGGAGATTAAAATACAATCTAGATTACTAAATTAAATACTTTAAACTTGTATTCAATATTTAAAGCCTAGTTAAACCCTCTAAAATCCCTTAGACATATAAAAAAATCCATAAAATTTTTCATGTATTCACTATTTCAAACCAGAAGAGAGAGCCTAATAATCGAAGTTCAAATAGTTTAACTAGATATTTAAAATGTTATTTTTAAGAGGACAATTTAATCAAAACCAGAACAATGGCAAGCTATGGATGTACTTCAAATAAATTGGTTGAATTATACTTGTCATTTTATGTAGAGGGAATAATATTCAAGGATACAAAGTTTATGGATTCTTCATTAAACATAAGAGACAACAATTGCTTGAGCTTGTTTTAGAACATTGAAAACTGAAAAAAATTGACCAAGGAAGAGGAGATGTTGTTTCTAGTAAAGAGATTGTATTATAACATCATGGTAACTCAGCTCATAGGAATCCATTATGCTAGCACTAAGCCAAAGGTATTACATTGTATCGATGTCCTCAGTCCTATTTTCATAGATGCTAAAATTGACAAGAGTATGCCTATTTATGAACCTAGTTTGATAAAAATAACATATATATCCCATGTTTCATTTGAATCCTACTATAAACTTCCTAGGCCCCAAATATACGTGGCCTCCATTAATACATGGGCCCTTAAACATACCATGGAGGATATCCCAGTGAAATGGTTAGAAGGTGGTAAAAGGTCATTATAGATCCTAAAAATAAAATACATGTGAGCTAATTTAGATTAAGAGTCATAATGGTTATGACCATGTTAAATAATTTATATGGATTTACACATACTGCACATGTGGAACCAATATGGGTACTTGTGGTATGTTTCATTATTGAAGAAGTGGTAGTACCTCCTTTAGGAAAAATCATTAACATTTCCCTATACAGATAGATCTATGGGATTAAATTAAATAAGAGGATTGAGTTATTCATGATGTCATATTTTATAGATGATCTATGTGCCACAACCAAAATCCCTAACTAAAGAGCATGGTCCCCCAACGGTACCTAAACTATGTCCCAATATTACTCAAAATTACCTATTTATAAATATAGTTACCATATCTAATTTATCTATCACTGTATATATCATTGTTTGAGCCAAACCATCAATGGTATTCCATTGATGAGGATAAATTTTTTAGCCAAGAATTCCATAGAAATAATGGGAGATATATGGTTATACCCTTATTACACAATTATCAAAATATAGGGAATCTAAAGTGCCCCCCTTTAAATACCAGCACATGTGCCAGATAAGTTATAAAAATAAGAAGTTACATACCAATTTTTTAATGAAATAGATGGGATCTTCAAAACCAAGAGGAAAGGACTTCTCCATGGTCTTCCCATGACAATTGGCAAAACCATTTTCAGGCAATATGACCATATTGATTTTACTTAAAAACATAGGCTATCTTTCAATTTATAGATAGATGACCATAGATAGTGGGTTCCCTAAGGCATAATAAAATAACACTTGAAGAGAAAAATCATTCTAGCTTTGCCTTATGAATATTAACAGTGTATTTGTCTTTGTGTACCTATTATGAAGTTTCTAGATGGATAAAAAAATGTAATATAAAACCTAAATGTAAATTATAGAGAGATCATAAGATGTAAGACATATTGGAACTTGGTTTGAGACAATATCATTTGGTAGATGTTGGTCCTTCTTAGCTTCCCAATATTGACATAGAAGTAGAGCATAGGCTTGAAGATGTAAGAGAAAGAGAAAGAGAAGTTGTTTCAAGATCCTCAGTCCCTAAGTCTTCTAGAATAGTATAAAAAGATTTTCCTCAATTAGAGGAAATTCACATGATAGGTTTAGATCTACAAGAATCTTTGGAAGATGAATTGATAATTATCTCTATGACATATGAAATAAACATAGATGCAGCTGAAGAAAATGTTGAAAAATCCAAACAAAAGAAAGGAAAAGATAAGTCATTAGATTTAATGATAATTGATCCTCCTAAGAGGAAGGTTGAAACTGTAATTGACAGAAGGGTGAAGCCATCAAAGATGGAGATAATTAAACCTTTGAAAGACATTAACCTATTTATTGAAAATAACCTAATTTATAGACTAGTTATACTTGAATGGTTTATATTTGAACCAAGAAAGGAAAATATTTCTATTGCTTATCACCCATGGGTTCTAGTAAATAATAATACATCCCTTTAAAAGATGAGTTGAAGCCTTGGACCATAGAATTAAAATATGAAGAATAAAAGAGACTTGATACTCTATCTTAGTTATCTTACCAATTATAAGTAGAGGTCCTAATTAAGCATATGGGGTAGTATTCAATAGGAGTTAGGTATGATTTAGATACTACTAGCCTAAAAAGATATGTTGAGATAATTATCATGGAATAAGGTCAGAAGGTTTTACATCAAAGGGTTTATCATTTGGTCCAATTGACTTAGAATAAGGGACAAAGACTAGGGGAAGATCCTACGGTTGAAGAAGATGTTTTGGAGTTAGCCCAATCCTAGTAAAAATGTTATAGGCTACCATAAAAGGGTTAAAATAAGAGAAGAAAAATTTGGAAGAATAATCTATTTTGTCAGCACCAATGGACATTATTAATAAATTTGAAGCAACTATATTTGATACATTAAATTATTTGAAGGAAATAAGGTCCAAACTAGATATAGTGAATATACAACATGCCATGGCTCTAAACCAAGTCAATCAGTAGCAAGGCTCTAATAAGAAAATAAAGGCATTGATCAAGATATTAATGGAAAATAAAATCCATAAACTAAAAATAGTCACCCCATGACACTTGAGTATGACCATGATAATATTGATGGAGAAACTTAAGGACATAAATAAGTGGTCAAAATTCATTGAAATAATCTCAATAGACTTCAAACAACTAGAAGGTATAATGGTATAGATACTAGGAGGTTTGATCAAGGATCCAACCATCCTTAGTCAAATAGGTCTGATAACTGGTGAAGAGTTCTAATGAAGAGCTACTACATTCATTAAAGAGGTCAAGAGTAGAAGCAAGGGCACCACAAGTGATGAAAATAAACATATCTTAGACATGATATTATCATCAAATGAGAAGATTTGTAATTCCAAGAGCATCAAGAAATCCATAGACATAACAAATGAAATATTCAAAGATTTAATAGGGTAGATAGAGGAGCTTTTCATATAGCCAATCATGAATCTTAGGTTGATTGATGAATAATATGAAAAATCCATGAAGATTTTGGAACAAAATCAAAAGGATGTAGCTACATGGGCATCTCAAAGTCAATAATGTTGACTTAGTTTATTCTTTTGTGTCAAAAACCATGTAAGTCATTTAAAATAATATACTATTTTGTAAAAGCATGTGTAATGTGTAACACACAGATTATAAGTTATTCACATTTGATAGTCATTGGTATGAGAATATTTGTTAAAGGAAACCTTTCATTGACACTTTTTTTATTCCCATTTGATAATGATTGATCGACATACCTCATAGGTTGCTCTTCTAATCTATAAAAGGGAGTATTATCATTGGAACAAGGAGGAAGTTTTGAAAGAAAGTAATACAAGCAAGAGAATTATGTGAATATTGTCTCATTTTGTTTGTTTATTTATTATCATGGTTTCTTCCTTGAATCTATGTTTTGGTGTTTATATTTGAATTACTTTTATGAATTTTAGATGTGCATGTATTAATGCAGAGTTGTTAATTTGAGTTTTACACTAGGTTGACTGAAAGTTGTTTGATTCATTTCAATATCATTGCTTTTATGAAATATATGAAAATGCAATTTTCTTATTTAAGTAAATCTTTAAAGTTAATCTAATTTCTAATTTGCATGTTTCAAATATCCTGAGACATTTTCCTTCTATATGATAGGATCTATAATATTTGGTAATTGCATGTCATATGCTAGTTTGAAGATGCATATCTTATATGAAATGAGAGCTTTGTCAATATTTAATAACTAAATAAAATAAACATTTGTCATTCCACCATACCCTACCCATTTTCACATTTTTTGATCAATTCACTTTAATTTACTTTCTCATTGTTAATATTCATGCTATATTAGGGTTTAGAGTTTCAATTATGATCATTGTTGAATATATTTATCTGAAATAACATTTATATTTCATACAATTTTAGGACCATGGGTGCTCCCAACAACCACTTTCATAATCATTTTGTGAAATAGTCAAATAGGTCAACCGCTAAACCATAGATCTTAGGAAGATCACAACTACAAACTCATATAAAAGATTATTTGAATCTTAAAGTGATAATTGTTTTAAATAATATGTGAACCTTATGATACATTTACATGCATCAAAACTTCCTAAATGATCTTGTAGGTTGCCAATCTAGACATGCTATCTATCATCTTAAATCATTAATGACTAATAAGAGACCTTCAAAATGGTTATCAATAAAGTTATGATCATGTACATCAAAGTTTTGAATGATATTCTTTCATGGTATCCAAATTTTTTATAACAATAATTTTGGAAATAGATTTAAAAACAAACTTGCCTATCAAGCAGGGAAAAGAAATGGTTGGTAGGGGAAATGTAGGTGATACCAAGGTAGAATTTTTTTTTTGAAATCAAGACACTCAATTTAAGTTGTAAAAACAAGAGGAATTTTGACATTAAGGATGTTAGATAACTTTCCTTAGATACATGAATTTGGGTGTTCTAGTGAAGTATAAATATCATGCCATGAAGGATATATTCATGAAAAGTAAAATGGACCTGCCTTCCCACAACATGTTCCCAATTCTTAAATTCCCTTATACAATCATTGGTCTACTACAAATATTTGGTACTTGTGTGAAAAATTATGTATCACTATATATAATTTTGAATATTCTATCCTATTATACTTGCCTACTGCACCCCAATGAACCTTGGCACTATCATGAGTCCAACAATGGAGTTTCAACTTAGACTAGAATAGAAGGTGTGCTTAATAATCATGTCTTTTGGTGTGATTTTGAATTTTGATTTATAATTATCTTTTTATCATTGTAATTTGTTTTGAATGATTTACATTTTAAAATTTTATTGCTTCTGCAATTCCTCTTCCATATGAATTTTGAAAAGTAATATGGGTGTTAAAAATGACTATCACTAGAAAATTTAGACTTTGTAGCTAAAAAACAAAATTAGAGACCATGGTATTTATGAGTTCTTTTATTTCATGTTAAATAATAATGTTATCTTAAAATTTATTTTGGTGTGCCCAAAATGGAATGAAAATAGGGGAGACAAGGAGAATGAACATGAAATAATTGAGTTACCTCAAATCACAAAAAATGTGACAATGTGAAAATGATACAATGACATGTAAGTATAACTCTATATCATAAGAAATAATGGATGTGTAGTGAAACATGAATAAATAATTTATTTTGAACTTATTACATATAGAAGAAACAAAACTATTTTCTAGATTATGAGATCACAATATTTAATAATTTATTTGATTTATAAGAAAAGCATTGTAGTTTAAAGATAATTGTAAGAAAAGTATAGATTTTATGAAGAAATCATGATCCTATTCAATGTATTGACTGTAACTCATAAAATATAAACTAAAGTGGGTATAAAAATTTTATTATGAGGAAGGTTTAGTCCTTTCCAAGGTCTTATACTATAATTCACAAAATAAAGAGAAAATAAAGAATGACAATAAACTTGTAAAATGACAAATTTATGATTAAAGAGAAAATTTTAAGACTAAACTATGAAATAAAAGATAGTCATGAGGATGGTTAGTTCCTATCCATGGTCTTATGATGCAATTCATGAATTAAATGAAAATAATAAATATATACTAAAGGATTGATGATAGGGGCTAAGGCTATTACATATAATGTACTACAAATTGGAGATCTTCATAGGAGACCTACAAAAAGTGTTAGTATTTACAATAGATGTAAGTATGAAAAGAATGTAAATATTTAAGTAAAACATTTATTTAAAAACTAATAAATAGTGTGTTATTTGAATACATGTCCTTCATAAACTTGTAATCTATACGTGCTAGGACCAAGGATGTCTTTTACTAAGTAAGGATCCCACCATTTTCATCCATATGTTCCCTCTTTATCATGTGTATAATCTAGTTTGATGACTAAATAACCAACATTGAAATTTCATACTTTGACCTTTTTATTATATTTTATTAGTAATATGAGCCTTGTATTGGTGACTATATTGTAAATCATCCATAAGGTGTTCACCAATAAAATCTAAAGCATGAAGATGGGATTCACATAATTATTCATCAGGAATTATACCATGAAGAGATATACATAAATATGGGAGTTCAACTTCTAATGGTAAGACTGGTATAATAAGATTGATTCAGACCCATACATTAAATTTTCTTGAAGAGTTGAATTATATTTTGAACTATGTTGTCTAGATGAAAAAATTAACCTATAGAGGTAAAAGATATAATATTTAGATAGAATCAAGCCAATTAACTTAGTATAAATAAAAATAATAAATGATATATATATATATATATATATATATATATATACATATATATAATGTTAATTGAATCAACCTAGTTATTTAAATGGAAAATGTAGGAAATAAAGGGAATCGATTAGATCGATCCTATTAAATGTTTAAAAGTAAGAAGAGGAACTATATAAATTGTATTGATATATCCTTATGATAATTAAAATTCCATGAATAGAAAGATGAAAAAATAGATGATCTCACCTCAGTTTGAAAATGTATAAAAAGATTCCCTAACTAGGTTGATCAGGTTGATGAAGATATAAAAACCTACACACATAGCTAAACTAAGTTGAAAGGGTTGAGGGACTATAAAAACCTATGCATAGAGTTCTAAATTGGGTCAACAATGTCAATCTAGTTGTCTATAAAGAAAAATTAAAAAATGTAAGGGTTAGATTCACATTGCGTTTAGTAGAATATATGCAAGTAAAACTAGATATATCTCTAACTTATCCTAAATAATATTCAAGCTTGAAAAAGGTAATAAACTAAAAATTACACTTGGAAATATGTTTAAATTGGCATCATGACCAATAATGGATCCAATAAACCTAGACTAATGGATTACTTATCGCACTATGGCAAAGGATAGGTTTTTAAGGCCTATAGTCAAATAACATTTTGTGATAACCCTAGCTATGTCTCATGGTTGTACAGAATATTAATAAAGATAATATACTAAGAACTATGAAAGTTAATCTGCTAAATTCATATTCAAGATAATATAGTGCTCACAAAAGATTGTGGCATAAATGGGGAAGATAGGAAATATGAAAAGATAAATATATCTATATTATAGAAATTATATAAGGAGAGATACAATTCAATATTTAATAACTATACAACATCTAATTATTGAAATATGAAGGGATATGAATATAATTACCTTGTTAAATTGAAACTGTCATGCTTTAACCTTTCCCTTAGCCAATAGTTCTTTTCAAGAGGTTGTTATGGTCTAGTAAGGATCATAATGACAAATTATCTCTAGGATATAAGATTCCACCTATGCATCCAATGCTTCCACATGATAAGTTATTCTTTTCTAAGATAAAAACCTAAGTAATGACATCTCTTATGTATTGTATAAGAATATTTATGAGTAGTAATGATGTACAATTTAATGATTATCTATTATAAATGAAATGAAAGGGGGTATATATAGCCATGGATTGACCCTAAATACTCACAATAATTTAGTGAATGTAGTCAGCTTGGTTGAACTTATTATGTGGTAAATAGAGCCTTTAAGTCTCAAAATTTTTGGTCTAAGGTTGACAGAGTTTCATAACATGCATTAAAATTATAATGGGGTTAACCTAGTTGACATAGTAGGAAAAATGTTAAAATGGAGTTTTTTCTTAGGTAAGGGATATTTTTGGTGGTGAGTTGTTTAGGGAAGTGTATAATCAGGATTTTAAATCATAGTTAATTAAATATGAGTAAATTAAGTTGGTTTTAAGTGGTGGTATAGGGAAAACAATCCTATGAAGCACCAAAGGTCTACTAACCCATTTCCTAATGCACATTTCAAGGCATACACTCAAAGAGATTAAGGTTAAAATAGTTATTGAAATAGAGGAAGCATTAATAAATGATAAAGTTTAAAAATATTACATGTATACATACCACATATGCTTTAATATAATATATTTCACTCTTATGCACACATAAAGAAACACCTAGGGGAAAACTACATAAGTTTGAGGTGGTCCCTTGAGTATTGCTTAAGTAATAATCACTCATTCATAAAAGGCTCCTTAAGTTTATATCAATAACATGAACCTATTTACCCATTTTTTCCAATAAACAAGGAAATATGGTGTAGATCTAGGGTTCTATCAATACACATTCATCAACAAACTATGTGAATGAATAAGAGAAATCAAAATAAAGGTAGCAAACAACCCATAAGTCTTCAAGTGGTAACTTCACAATATAGTTAATATTATGTACAAAGGTATTTTCACTAATATTAGGATATAAAAATTTATGCAAGTGTCTCAGGTTTGTCACAAGTGTCCAAGCCTCTAAAAAAATTATTTCTTGAATATGATGACTAGATCCATATAATTATTTGATATATATGTGAATTTTTTTATAAGCTAAGTATTATCTCTTATTCATTTTTATCTAATCAAACTTTTATTTTGGATTTACTTTCTATATTTAGCATAACATGGCATTTTAATTTAAAATATTCATTTATCTAAGTTTTCAATTAATTAGAATACTATATAATAGATTTATTCATAATTTTTCATATCCTATTCTACCCCCATAAGCATAAAAATGTATCCAAAAATGTTTAAACATACTAGTGAACACATAACAATAAGGCTTAACTTACCATTGATTATCCTCCAAAGGATTCAGGGTCACAATGTTGTGAACTTAAAAACTAGATGATATTTAATAATACATCAAAGATAATTCCAAGAACACTCCATAAGTACAAATGGAATGGAATTCACATCCTCAAAAATATTATGGGCTCCCATTAAATTGAATTATTGACACACTTTAGATCATAATATGTCTTATAGTTCAGATGTCTTTTATCACAGTTTTAATAATTCCATAGGAACATCCACTTGAAAAAGAGAAGATTATTACTATACAACTAATTATAAATCCTACTAAGTTTAACCATCCAAAAAAGGTAAGAAATAGGAAATAACCTTTCCTAGCAGGCCTATACTTGAGAGAATTTTTTGTATAGATATACACAATAGATTCCACATAATCCACATCTACACTTACATGTTATACCCAGTTTCTAAGATAAAATAAACATGTTCCGATTACATTTTCACCCAAGAAACCAAAAATAATTAAAAATTTTATTGTATGAAGCTCTAATCCTTATATTACCTCTTTACAACCAAAACATTATATGCAACATATGTAGAGTACCACAAATTATAAATTTCTAGATTTAACATTTAACAGGCGCCTTGGCAATATCACCAATTTAATATATAATATTATGAGTTTGTATATACCTATGAGCATCCCTTATATGTGATCATAGGTTATATACTTTAACTTTACAAATATTAAATGAAATACCAAAACATTAAAATAATTCAAAAATATAAAAATATTCAAAAATCACATGTTTACTAGCTCTTTGGCATCTATTTTGTTTAATTTATGTTATTAAATATACTATAATTTATATACAATGTTTCAAGAATACTTGAGTGTGATACATGCATACACAAGACCATGAAATTTTTGTTGACCAAATTTGACCTTGTAGGTCAAATTGGGACCACTATAGGTAAAACATTGATCCTTATAAATTTATAGGTAGTTTAATAATTCATCATGGGGTGTATTATAACTTATTTTTTGTCATTTAATGTCATCTTAGCCTTGGTCTTAGTCATTTTAATCAGTATGTCACTTTGAGTCATTTAGAAGGTTTTTAGGGGTCATAACTGCAATTGGAATGGTTTTCAAGGTGTCCAAGTGTCCTAATTTCCTTTCAAATGTTTGATATGTCATATTCCATATTTGGAATGTCATTCCCATCTAAATATTTCAGGTTATCTAACTGAAAATCAAGCAACCAACTAAAAAAGATAGAGTTTTGCACTTATATGACCATGAGGGAGTATGACACATGGAATAAGTTTTAGAGATAAATATTAAACTTCCTCAAACTCATTTCCATGTTTTAAATACTTTTTAAGTGTGATTTTCAATTTAAAACCAATCTACTCCTTCTTTGCCTTTCTAGACACACAGAAGTGGTCAACAAGTTTATGCTTGGTACATATGGTTGGAGAAGTTTCATGTAAAACATATTTGTGAGGTGAAATTAAACCTATAGATATCCATTTCCATAAAAAAATTTATAATATTGGTCAACCATGATTTATTAACCATCTCTAATAAGTTGATTGTGTTTTTCTACTCATTTTTTCTTGAACCCTATAGGTTTTGCTCTATTTTGGATAGGTTCATATAATCTAGTTGGTGATGTTGAAACCAAAGGATGTTGCATTTATTATCAAACTCCATATATGTTTTTATTCATGTTTTATTTTGTTTTTATTAGTAAATCATCTCATGTTTTCATATTGCTCTCATTGAGGATGACAAGCATGTTTTCACCATTTTCAAGACCTTCATGCTTTGACAATGGCATTAGGGGGTTGTGATAGGCTAATTTATATGTTATAAATTATCTCTTGGTTCCTTTTGCCTTCTAAATTTAGTACCCAAATAAATATTCATAGTTTTCAAGCTGTTATCAATAATCACTTGGTATCCTTGTGTGCTTTGTAAAAGGTGTTTACAAGAGGTTTTCATGTTGGAATAGATGTTTTGAAACTTGTATTAATATATACCTAACTAAAATAATTAATTTTATGGATTTAAAATGATTTTAAGTGTTCATGAAGCCATCCATCCACATATTTTGCTATATTCCATGTTCACTGCCTACATACAACTCATACACACCTACAAGAGTCTCCTTGATGATGTCATGTTGAGGTGGAGATTTTAATAGGTGTTTAAATTATTTAAGATTACTTAAGGTGTATTGGGATACTTGGTTAAACCATAAGAACTGGTCATAAACATACATATCACATATTTTCCAATTTACTTACTGCCTATGTATGTGTAAATGCCTACCTACAGGTGTTACCACAGAGCTTTGAAGGTCCTTGTATGGAGAATTTGAAACATGGTAAAATTTTATTCTAATTTATATCATGTGGGAAAACTCAAGTAATACCTATTTGAAGCATAAAATGGGTAGGAGGATATGTAAGCTACCTTTGAGCACAAGATTTCTGAGTTCAAGGATATTATCTCTAAAAAGTGAAAATAGAGGTCTGACCCATTTTGTAGATATCCTATAATAAGGTTATAAAGAGTTAGAGAAACATATAGATAGGTAAACATTGTAGAATCTATCATGTATAATATTTATGCCAAATATGAATTCAATATGACTAAGGGAAGATGGTTGTTAGGAGGCCTAAAGATGCAATTTTATGCATTATTTTTAGGCAGTGACATCTATAGTTTGGATCTCCAAAGAGACTTTCCACCATAAGGTTGTAATAAAAACAATTTTTCATGATTGAATAAGTATTATATGGATTAATATATATTTTATGACCCAATTTAATTTAAATGGATGATATTTTATTTTTTGGTTCCCCAAACACACTTACAGGTGTCCCTTCCTCTAAAAATGTGCACCTACAGCTGAGTAGGCAAATAGTGAGCTAGGCATGGTGTTTTAGTGATGATTTAGCTTATGAAAAATGAACAAAAGAATTAAAAAATGATATTTAAACTTAATTTTTCAATTAGGGACTTTACATATCATGACCAATGTCTAATTAGGTATATATGCACCTACAAGAATCAAAAAGGTACGGTATCCTAGTCAAGAAAGAGAACTCAATTTTATGAGCCTAAGGTGAATGTAAAAGATAAAGGGAGAGTTTAAAATATTAAATATACATATGATAACCTTATTTAAGACAATGTTTATTCCCATAAGCTCTTGTATATGTGAAACAAGCTTACATAGACCTCTTAAGGCCCTATATGCACTTACAGTTGAGTGTTTAGTCTTGATGAAGGTAAAGACATGAATATGCTTAGGAAGAGAAAGAAGGTTTGAAAAAAACTTGAAATTTTTTTATTATATATTAATAAATTGTTTTAAAAATCTCCAATACTCCTTTAAATTTTAACATCTACTCTTCATAATAGCTTAAGGATAATAGTTTGTACAGTTGCATTAAGGGACTCATGTTACTAAAGGGGTAAGAATGAAGAATGTAAGGGAGAAGGGTGGTTTTTGGGGAATTTAAATATTATTTAGCATGAAATAAATATTTATACATTTTTTAAGGATCATAATCACATTTTATTTATCCTTGAGAATTCATTCTTAGGTGAAAGTGAGAGAACATAAAAAACAATCCTATTTTAGAGGTTATTTTTGAGAGATTGAGATGTTAAGACCCTAAATGGATGAAAATAACTTAAAAATTTCGTAAAAATATTAATTAATAACTAATAAATCTTACCCAACATTGATTTTAACATGTATTAGAGGGTTATACCTCATTATTTTTTCTCATAGGTGAGACAGTCAAGAAAATCAAAACATTGACAAGTCAAGCAAATGAAGCTCAATGGGTAATAAAATTCATAGGAGGCCATGGTGACCTCAAGGAAAATATTTAAATGTGTATTTATGGTTAATGGGTTCTATGAAACACTTAGGAAAGTCTAGTATTCTTAAAATGGTAAAAGGTCTCTTGCACATAGCTCAACCAAATAAGCTCTAACTAGGCCTAGTTGGTAAATGAGAAGAAGAGATGAGGAGTGTTTGGAGGGTTTTGGGATAAATTGGGAAGATTAATGACATCCAAAAAATAATGATATAGATTACATAAAGGGATGAAACTAAGAATAGTATTCCAAACCTACAAGGGTTACAGTCAAGCTTATTAGGCATGTTTAGGCCTAAAGACCAAATGTGAAATCAATGTCACTTCCAACTATAGGAATGAATTAAAATGGAAAAATAAGTGTTTATGGGATAATAATATATGTGTTAAATCGTTTTGAGTTCATGATAAACCACCAGGAAGGCTACTTTAGCTCAAATCTACATCAGACTTGTATAAAATATGAAAATAAGCTCGATATGATAACTTCAAATGCTCACATATTTAATGAGGATTTTCATGGAAATATAAAGAGTTTATGGAGGTATTTTAAGTTCTTGAAACATACATTTTTGGATTTTTTTGGAAATTACAATGTCCCAGCTTTATGAAAAACTCTTAAGAGTAAAAATGGCCTAAAAGCATTAAAAACCCTAGTTATGACCTGATGAAGGAAATGAAGATGATAAGCTAATATAATGGAATATTTAAAACATGAAAGTGATTTAAACTTTAATATTACTCTCTCAAGGTCCTTCCCATCCTTTTGGACTATACAAAATTGTATGTATGGAGTAAAAAACAAGGTATTTCTTACTATTTTATGTATTATATAGGTTCTAGGAGGTTTAGAGAGATGAAATAAACTTTTGAAGGAATATTATAGCTTAATATAACCTCCCATGTAAATTAAATACCTTATAAATAATCATAAGTGTTCAAAAAATATCTCTCATCTCATTCAGTTAGAGCTGACATAATCAACATAGTAGTGAGAAGGGTGAAAAGATTCAAGTGAGTTGTTTTCAAGGTGTTCATAATGGATATAAATCCATAGATGGATTTTAAAAGTTTTATCCATTCCATTTTATGAGTTTTAATGTAAAATTTATGCCTTTTTTGAGGCCAAGTGTCTAGGGTGTCTAAAAGAAGAGTTATTTTGATTGCATATGGTGATAGCTCATTTTGGGAAGATTCCAAATGACCAAGACTATAAAAAATGCATGGAGAGGCATGTATGAAACAATTACCTCTCATTACATTAATTTTAATTATCCATAGTTATTTATTATGTGTTCAATAAGCCCAAATGAAGAAGGCAATTTTTTGAGTCAACAAAAGGAATGTCATGTCACATTGCAAGAGTTTCATTCCTTGGATTAACACTTGTGCTTCCTAAATTTGCATGATAAGTTTAAAATTCACTTATAATTCATAATTAAATAATTTTATAATATTTATAATTGTTTTTGTGACCTTTGCACTTCTTTCTTCTCCTGTCTCTGTCTAGATCTGTAAGAACTAGCCATTTTGGCCTTTGTAAATTATGCTCCACCTATGTGTGGTGAAGCCCTGATCATTTTATTACCATGGATAAGTAAATAATAATTATTTTTACCTCTTTCATGATTTATCATATTGTGTTTTACTTATATTATTAATCTTTCTTAGTGATGACTCTTATTTCCTTAGCATGTCTCATTCTCTCACCTACTTGTAGTTGGAAAGCTTCTTCTTTTAGGTCATGTGCAGTGTTATATTTATGTTTCAATGTTGAGTGAGTTAGTATATTTAAATAGTGACATTATAGGCATCTTAGCTAGTCTTCCTACCCTAAACATTCATCACAACCTCAACGAAATATTCATTTGAGAAGATGCAGATTAGAGAAGTGTATATTTGGTTAGTCCCTTGTTCTCATGTGTAACATGCATCTGGTTGGTATTCATCAACTAACTTGGTGTATCAACTCATTTTGTATAGTTTACTTTCATTTTTCTCTCCCTTTCCTTCACATACATAGGTTTGGTAGTGGTATACAAGAGGTACATAAATGGAGCTAGCCCTATCTAGATATTCACCACATTTTAAGGCTCACCCATAGCTTATATTTCTTTCAATTGTGCCACTTGGATGAAAAGAGCTGAGATATATCCTCAAAGGGTGAAAATACAAGTGATAATAGTTTTTCTCTTGCCCAATGGGACTCTTTGTCTAAGAAGTTGAAATAGTTTTGGTTTTATCTTTTAACACATCAGCATTTGGAGGTATCTATCTAAACATCAATGGAAAACCTAAGTTATATTAGCTGGTCAAGTAGCCCAAGTATTCCTTTTGAAGATTGTTGATAGTCATTCCTTAATTTCTTACTTTATAATGAAGGTCCATGGCTAACTTTGGGTTTGAGTATTATTTTACATAAGCTGGTGAGGTTTATCAATCTTATGGAATTACTTATCAGCCTTGTAATGATCCTTACTAGATCTAATATGATATTTACCATCCCTTCCATGATTTATATCAATTTTATAACCAGCCTTCCTAATATCTTTATCCTCCTAGTTAACCTAGTCACTTCCCAATTCAATCCATTTCAAACCTTAGAAAAACTCTCTTAGGCTATGAGAGGTACATGATGGATCTTGACACACTAAGGGGAAATGGTCAATATGTTCCAAGTCATGTTATTCATAAGGTGAGATATGGAATAGATCTAGTTAAAAGAGAGTGGGTTCCTATTAAGATATAAAATTGGAAAAGGCTCACAAATGAGATGTTATATGTGAGTGGATTGGTTTCATCCTTAGAATATAAGCTAAGAATTTATGAGGATTATCCTCACCAAATATATCAACCATAATATCCACTTACCCAAAATTTCTATCAGTCCTACATTATTCCTACTCATAAACCCAATCAAGCTTATCAAAGCCATTCTTTTTTGAATCAATTGTAAGAGAGATTTGGAAAGACAAGCCTTATTTTTGAAGCAAACATTGATAGGTAGATTGAGTTGGATGATAAGGAAATTAATTATTTCATGTCACTATCAAAGGAAGTGGAATTTAATCACTGACTACCCTCTCCCATTACATCGCTACCTCAAGAAGTGACTTCTAGATATGAAATCCCAAGTTGGAGACAAGGTGGGGAGTCCAACCCTAAGGATATCCCAAGTTTATTAAACACTTCATCCACTCCTAAAATTGCATCAATACATCAAGAAGATACTCCTAGTCCTAAAATCCTAAGATGGAATAAGGTAGTGGAATTATGGGTAAATAAAGAGGATAAAAGCCTAGACAAAGAGTGTGAGGTTGAGAAAGATTTTGATCCTATGCAAGTCTCTCCCACCCTTCCTTAAGAGACTTATTATTCTCCATGTTAGACCTATTGTACTACTCATCCTCATGAATATTCATATGAAATTCAAGAAAGAATTTTCCAAGAGAACCTATCTAATAAAATTGAAGAGTTAGATTCAAGGATGAAATTTGTAAGTCAAGGTGTGATGTAAGGTTTAGAGCCCAAAGAAGATTCTATGCCTAAACTACCCCATCTAACCTTCCTCAAGAGAGTGTTCAATATAAATAAAATATTGATGAAGTGATTTTCAAATGGAAGTAATAAAATCAAGCTATTTTAGCCCAAGTTTTTCCTCCTCTTCCTCAAGAGCTTCCAAAAGAATCCCCTACATTTCACTCTCAATCTGATTTTGAGTTCTATGTTCCACCTCCACCAACTATTTCATCTTTCCCTCACCCTATCACTCTTTGCCTTGATGGACCTATGGTGTGGGAACATAAATAAGAGAAATTGGTTGATAATAATTTAGAACTCTTTATTGAAGAAACCATACCTCCTTAGTAGCCTCATTAGGCTAAGTCACCTAATTAGAAGATGCCTAATCTTGGCATCACCAAGAAAGAGAAATAAATTGAGGATTTGTAATCCTTGAGAATAAAGGTTAGGTTAAAATGGTTTAATAACAACTTGAGATCCATAAATAGGTTCTAAATGTTAAATAAGAGGAAATAATTACATGGACTCCATTTTTTATCACAAGTGTAATTCTACCTTTTTGTATGAATAAAACATGTTGAAGACTCTTTTACAACTATCTATGAGGAATGCCAAAAACACTTGAAGAGGGAAGTACTCAAATAGAACTATAAATCTAAACAAAAAGTTGTAGATAATAATATCAAGCATGAATATGAATGTGATATTAAGGATGGAGAACAATTTCAAGTCACCCCCAAAGAGGTTATAGTCCTAGAAAAATCTCTTGAGACCGAGGTGGAAGTTGTTATTGAAGATGACACAATACCTTATCATGATTTTGAATCACCCTTAGATGAATTTAAGCTTGAATAACACCATCTTGATGACCTCACTCCTCAAAAGAGAATATTAAAGAGGTAGTGGTTCTAGATGATAAAGAGAACAAATATGATTGATAGCTAAAAATGATGTTATTTCAAGAGTTTGAATATTTTTTCCAAGTTAAGGGTTAAGTAAATGACATAGTGAAGAAAGAGTATTCCTTGGATTACAATGACCAAGATTTTGTAGAATATTAAAATCTCCTTGATGAGTCAAAAGAATTTGTAGCTAATAAGAAACTCAATCTTATTGAGAGCAC
Source organism: Torreya grandis (assembly GCA_037957365.1). NCBI lineage: Eukaryota > Viridiplantae > Streptophyta > Pinopsida > Cupressales > Taxaceae > Torreya > Torreya grandis. The sequence goes on along the minus strand of JARHVA010010883.1, from coordinate 33,194 downwards.
TATGGAAATCAAGAAGGTATGCCTTATTGAATCAAAATAAATGGTTGTAATTGAGGATCCATATGAGAAATAATAGTTAATTTCTATATAAAACCTATTTGTAACAGCTTGGTTTTCATTGAACATCATACCAATGAAGTTGGCAAACATCATGAAAATGTTGGAGGCATCAATGTCAAGGATCAAAATACTATATGTCTCACTCATTCCTTCATGTCATGAAGAAATAAGGGTTTCAAACTTCCACTTTGATCCAAGATGGATTTTTCATCTTAGGTTTGTTAGTGTTTGAGTCAGTTTGTTTAGTTACATGTGTGTGTTCCATAAGTCCTCATGAAGCACATGTGTGTTTTCTTTTGCTTTATGTGTGTATTTATTTTTTGTATGGTTGAGGTAGTCATTGGTATTGTCTTAATATAATATTATTTTCAATTTTCTGGTCCTCTTTTTGTGTTTAAAACTTTAGATGACTCCATGAGCTTAATGGACTGATAAGACTATTGGTCTAGTTAGCATAGTAGGCATGTTACCCCTATGAGTCACTAATTTGTTGACCAAATTTGACCCTGTAGGTCAAATTAGGACCAATAAAGGTAAAAATATTTATTGTTATAGGTTTATATTGGAATTAATATTTTACCATGGTGTGTATTATAATTTATTTGATGTCATTTAATTCCATATTAGACTTGGTCTTAGTCATTTTAATCAATATGTCACTTTGAGTCATTTAAAAGGATTTTAGGGGTCATAAATGCAAGTGAAATGGTTTTCAAGGTGTAAAAGTTTCATAATTTAATTTAAAATTTCCAATAGTTTATATTACCTATCAATAATGTTAGTTCCATCTGAATCTTGTAGGTTATTTAACTAAAAATTAAGAAACTAATGGAAAAAGAGGGAGTTTGACACTTATATAGGCCATGAGGGAGTGTGACATGTGGGAGAATATTCTGATATTAATATTTATCTTCCCCAAACTATTTTACACCTTGAAATACTCTGGATGTGTCATTTTCAGGCTAAAACCATTCTACTCCTTTGCCTTTCTAAACACATAAAAGTGGTTAGCAGGTTTATGCTTGGTACAAATGGTTGGAGATGTTTTAGGTAAAATACATTTGGGAGGTAAAATTAAAATAAAAAATATAAATTTAAATAAAAATATTTATAATATTATTCAATCATTATTTATGAACCATCTATAACAAGTTGTATGTGTTTTTCTACTCACTATTTCCTATACCCTCTAGGTTTTGCTCTATTTTAGACATGTCCGTACAATCCAAGTGGTGATTTTTAATCCAAAGGATGTTTTATTTATTATAAAATTTTCTCCATGATTTTATTCATGTTTAATGGTGTTTTTATTAATAAATCATCTCAAGTTTTCATATTTCTCTCATTAAGGATGACAAGCATGTTTCCACCATTTTCAATGCCTTTATGCTTTGATAATGGCTCTAGGGGGTTGTGTTAGGTTAATATATATGTTTCAAATGATATATTAATTAATTTTAACTTCCAAATTCAGTATCTAAATAAATATTCATAGTTTTCAATCTCATATGCCACACAATCAGTCACTTTTTATCCCTATTTGCTCTATAACAGGTGTTTGCAAGAGGTTTTCACATTGTAATAGATGTTTTGTAACTTGTATTAGGATTTAATTAATTAAAATAATGCATAAAGTGGATTGAAAATTATTATAATTTGTTCATGAAGCCATCCATCCACATATTTTTCTCCATTCTATGCTCAATGCCTGCATACAACTCATACACACCTATAGGAATCTCCTTGATGACATCATGTTGAGATGGAGATTTTGATAGGTGTTTCAATTATTTAATATTTATAAAATTTAATTGGGATACTTGGTGAAATAATAATAATAATAATAATAATAATAATAATAATAATAATAATAATAATAATAATCATAAACATACATCTCACATACTATCTAGTTTTCTTACTACATGTGTATGTGTAAATGCCCACCTACGGGTGGTACCATAAAGCTCTAAAGGTCCTTGTATGGAGAATTTGAAACATGGTATAACCTTGTTTTAGATTATATAATGTTGGAAAACTAAAGGTATACCTATCTTAAGCATAAAATGGGTACTAGGATATGTAATCTACCTTAAAGCACATGATGATTGAATTCATGGATTTTATCTCTAAAAAGTGAAAATAGAGGTCCAACCCATTTTGTAGATATCCTATAATAAGGTTTCAAAGCATTATGGAGCATCTAGATAGGTAAAAATCATATCCTATAACATGTATAAGAGTTATGACAAATATTAAGTCAATGTGACTAAGGTAATATGGTTATTAAGAGGCCTAAAGACACACTTTTATGCACTATTTTCAAGCAATGACATCTACAAATTAGATCTCCAAAGAGACTTTCCACCTCAATGTTTTAATACAAACCATGTTTCATGATTGGATAAGTATTATATTATTTAATAGATATTTCATGACCCAAGGTTCATTTCAAGGTATGATATTTTGTTTTTTGGTTCCCCAAACACACCTATAGGTGTCCCTTCCTCTGAAAATGTGCACCTATAGTTGAGTAGGTAGGCAGTGACCTAGGCATGGTGTTTAAGTGATACTTTAGCTTATATAAAGTGAACACAGGCATGATAAAATTCAATGTAACCTTAAGGTTTCAAGGAGGGCCTTTACATATCATGACCAAAGTCCAATTAGGTAAATATGCACCTAAAAGATTAAAAAGGTAGGGTATCATAGTCAAGAAAGAGAACTCAATTTTCTAAGCCCAAGGTGCATGTAAAAGTTTAAAAAAAAGTTTAAATGATGAAATATACGTATAAGTAACTTCATTAATATCATTATTATCCCCATAAGCTCTTGTGAATTTGAAACATGTTTACATAGACCTCTTAAGGCCCTATATGCACCTATAGCTAAGTGTTTAATCTTGATGAAGGTAAAGAGAAGAATATGCTTAGGAAGAAAAAGAAGGTTTGAAAAAAAATTGAAAATGGTTCATGACATATTAATAAACTTTGTTCACAATCTCCAAGACTTCTTTCAAGTTGACCATTTACTCTTCATACTAGCCTAAGGATGACAGTCTATACACTTGCACCAAGGGACTCTTGTTGCTAAATGGGTAAGAATGAGGAATATAAGGGAGAAGGGTGGTTTTGGGTCAATTTAAAGCTTATTTATAATTAATTAAATATAGATAATTTTTTTAAGGAACATAATCACATTGTATTTATCCTTGAGAAGTCATTCTTAGATGAAAGTGAGAGAATGCAAAAAATAGTCCTATTTTTGATGTTTTTTTGAGAGATTGAGATGGTTAAGTGCCTAAATAGATGACTATAACTTATGAATTTGGTAAAAATCTTAATTATAACCTAATAAATATTTTAAAACCTTAATTTTTCCTTGGACAAGAGGGTTATTCCTCATTATTTTATCTTAGAGGTCAACTAGTCAAGAAAGTCAAAATTTTGACAAGTCAAGCAAATGAAGATCAATGGGTAATAAACTTAACATGAGGCCATGGGAAAATAAAGGAAAATATTTAAAGGTTTATTTAATGTTTATTGGTTCTATGAAACATTCATACAAATCCAGTCTTCTTGAAATAGTCAAAACTCTCTTGCACGCAACTCAACTAGACAAGCTCTAACTAGGCCTAGTTGGTGAATGAGAAGAAGAGATGAGGACTATTTGGATGATTGTAGGGTGAATTTGGAAGTTTAATTAAACCCAATAAATAATTATATACCTTACATAAAGGGATGAAACTAAGTAGATTACTCCAAACCTACATGGGTTACAGTCATGCCTATTAGGCATGTTTAGGCCTAAAGACCAAATGTGAAACCAATGTCACTTCCAGCGCTAGGAGTGAATTTAAGTGGACCAATTAATGTTTATTGGATCATAAAAAAAAATTTAAATCTTTTTTAGTGAATTATAAAACACAAGGAAGGCCACTTTAGCTTAGAGTTACATCAGACTTGTAGAAAATATGAAAACAAGTTGTATAAGGTAACATCTAATGCTCACATATTTCCTGAGGTTTTGAATTGAAATATAATGCTTTAATGGAGTTTAATGGAGGTATTTAAACTTAAATTTTAGTAATTTTTTGGAAATTCTAACATCCCAGCTTTATGAACAAAGCTTAAGAGCAAAAATGGCCTAAAATCCTCACAAACCCTGGTTATGACCCAATGAAGGAAATGAAGATTGAAAGATGATATAATGGAATATTTTTACCATTAAATTACTTTAAATTTGTATATTAATCTCTCACACTCCTCCCCATCCTTTGATACTGTATTATATTATATGGATGGAGTATAAAATAAGGTATTTATAACTATTTTATGCATTATATAAGTTCTAGGAGGTTTCAAGATATGAAATCAACTTTGAAAATAATATTAGGACTTAAGATAACCCACCATATAAATTTATTACTTAAAAATAACTCATAAATGTTCATATAATAGCTCTCATATCAGCCAATCAGAATTAGCATAGTGAACATGGTAGTGAGAAGGGTCAAAATCTTCAAATGGGTTATTTTTAAGGTATGTCTAATGATTCTAAGTCCATGGAGTGTATTTACGAGTGTCATCCACTCACCTTTATGAATTTAAAAGGAAAATTATGCATTTTTGGTGTCCAAGTGTGTATGGTGTGTGAAAGAAGAGTTATTCTAACTACAGATGGTGATAGCTCATTTTGGGAAGATTCTAGATGATGAGGACTATAAAAATGCATGGAGAGGTATGTTTAAAACCCTTCCCTCTCATTCCATTCATTACAAATTCCCTAGTTATTTATGATGAATTCAAGAAGCCCAAATGAAGGAGGTAGTTTTTTGAGTCAATAAAAGAAATATCATGCCACATTACAAGAGTTTCATGCCTTAGATTGACACTTGTGATTCCTAAATTTTCATGATCTATTTCACATTCCATTATAATGTACAATTAATTCATTTTATAATCTTGACAAGTGTCTTTATGACCTTTGTACTTCTTTCTCCTCCTCTCTCTATCAAGTTCTATAAGAACTAGCCATTTTGAGCTTTGTAAATTACAGTCCACCTGAGTATGGTGAAGCCATGCTCATTTGCATACCATTGATAAATCAAAACTAGTTGTTTTTACCTATTTTATGACTATTATTACCGTGTTTTACTTTTATTGTTGATATTACTTAGTTATGACTCTTATTTCCTTAGCACATTGTCTCATTCTCTCACCTATTTATAGTTAGAAGCTTCTTATTATAGGTCATGTGAATTTTTATATTGATGTGTCAAGGTTGAGTGAGTTAGTATATTAAAAATGTGCCATTTTATTCCTCTTATATAGTCTTCCTTGATTAAATATTCATCATAATATCATAATTAAATATTGATGTGAAAAGATATAGATTGGAGAAGTGTATGTTTGGTTAGTCATTTTTTCTCATGTGTAACATGAATTTGGTTGGTATTCATCAACTAATTTAGTGTATCACCTCCTTTATGATAGTTTGATTTCAATTTTCTCTCCCTTTTCCCTCACATGTATAGGTGTAGTAGCGGTCTACAAGTGGTACATCAAGGGAGCTATACGTATCTAGAGATTCACCTAATTTTTAGGCTTACCCATAGCCTAGAGGTGTTTCAATTGTGCCAATTGAATGAAGAGAGCTATGACAACTCCTTAAATGGTGAAAATCAAAGTGAAAACAACTTTCATGTAAAAAATGTTTTACCCTTCATCTTCTCACATGATATACTACTATAGACAATAAATCTAAATTATATAGGACCTCAATTGTGTATACTTGTGAATTACTTTTTAATAATTGTACCCTTTAATTATCTTACATTCCCACTAATTAAAGGATCACATATGATATATATTATTCCTAATTATTATAAATATATTTTATTATGATAACCAAGGCTTCCATACTACTCAAAATGCTACAAACATACTTATTATCATCTTCTACAAGTTTTAGATCTGTACCTATTTTACATCTTCTTGAACACTTACATCCCAATGAGATGCATATGTTGACATAAATATCATACACCAAACTATGTTTCTAGTTCCATAAAGTGATAAAATTTTAAAATTAAAAGTATCATTATGCTTAGAGTGTGTAATTTCATTAAATATATTTCCAAATGGGATTTATATATATACAAGATCAATCCTCTTTCATTTTTAACCTAGCATATACCTATAAATTCAAAAGGTAACTTTCAAAAAACACTCAATAAAAAATTCAATAGAATAAAAGTTTCCAATTATTTCCTATTTCAATATTAGTCATAGTACAACCCATCTATAGGTATAAAATATTAAAGGATCATTCCATGAGCCATATTTTCTAAATTACAAGTTAGGTCACTCTATGTATTTGCTTATCACACATTCCACCCTTATGCATACACAATACAACACATAGCATATAAAAAAATAACTATAATCCCTCTTTAGATCATTAGCTCTATATATATATATATATATATATATATATATATATATATATATATATATATATTACCAATTTTGAGAAGGGTCTTGGGGGTACCTTAAAACATGTTACCACTAACCCATTTTTTCCACAATCACTCCAAAGGTGAGGAAGATAGGGGTTTATCAGTTGATTAAGAGAGATAAATTTTGAAAATGATATAAATATACCAAATAAAAGGTGACATGAAACCCAAAATGTTTTTAGGTCACATTTATATCTAGTCAATATTTTATACTAGAGACTTATGTCCAACTAACACATCAATAATAATGTAACTATCTAGACCTGACACAAATGTTTGAGGTCATAAAGTGAAATATTTTAGAATTTTATTATATTTATATAATTATGATCCAATACACTTCTAGACTATTTTATCTTAGATATGCATGTGTATAATAAAATATCTAAGTACTCTTATTTTCCATTTACTACAATATCAAACAATAGTTATACTTTGTATTTTGATCATATCTCAGTATTATAAATTTAGGATATTTTTTATCTAATCTTTGAAATTAATTAGTTTTATATATATTTATTTATCATCCTTTTGTTCATTCATTTCTATATTCTTAAAATTATAATATATTTACCCATCTCAATTTAGGATTAAAAATTTGGTGAACCCGATCCTTGTAAATGCAAAATTTTCTAGGGTGTTGTAGTATCCTAGGGTTTCCTATTTTATTTTTGATATATTTATTCCCTTATTTTTAAAATTATAAAATAAAGTATTTCTTAATGGAAATATTCTCCAAATAAAAATACTCACTTGATCAATAAAAAACATCCATTCCTAAATCTATAATCATTGAAAACTAAAAGTATCAAACCATCCCAAATCAACATAAATGGACATATGTAATGCCTTGTTGTCTTTAAAAACACATTAAAGGTGATATTAATATATACCATCTCAAAATAAATACTTTCCCACAAATTATATGGGATTATTCATTGAATGTTATTAGTAACCAATTAATTAGGCCATATAATACTATTATTCATGAAACTTTACCTTCTACAACCAAATTGGATATACATGAGCAATATGTTCCTTTATTTGATTGTTATATTTATTTACAAATCCATAAGGATATCATGGATGATTTAAAAACTTGTCACAAATTATATTTTATTACAATCGCATTGATTCAAACTCCTATCATTCAAATTTTTTCCAATAATATCCCTTTTGGTGAGGGAAATGATTCTTTTTTTCTTTCATTTGATATTGAATTGCTTTGAAAGGTAAATAAAGACATCATGGTCTATTTTATGAATAAAGGTTCATTACATATCTTAAGTGGATAATTTTCATAAATTTCCAAAGATTTCACTCTTACCAATATCAAGCAAGGTTTTAAAATAGGAGCTTTATCTTCCAAAAGAATCATTTATGAAAAAAGTTACTCAACAAAATAAGTACCTTTACCAAACCTGCCTTAAATTATAGTCTATATATCATTAATAAATGTGGATGATCCTTAAAATAATGAAAATATCAAATATTTGAAAAAAACCAAAATAATTATCAAATATTCCAAAATTTAATGATAATCAATGTGCACTTGTTCTTCATGGAGATGATAATATGCCTATGTTTTTTGTGGATGGAAATTCGAAACCTATAAGATAATTTTAAACCTATTTACCAATATTTTAAAATAATAATCTATAAGTGATGAATACCATAAATGATCTTCAACATCAAATGGTTTCTATGAAATTTCAAATTTCCTCACATGAAGATACATTCCATGATAATATCTTGTGGACCAACCAATTACTATAAATGTTTTTGAAAATTTATATCCTTATAAATTTATTATTCTTTTATTGTATATATTTTATGTCAAAGGGTATCATGCACATCATTTAAAAAAATAGATACACTCTTGGCGATTGGGTAAAATATGGGTGTTTGTTATTAAAATATTTTCATAGGAGCTTAACTAAAGAAGCTCTTGATTGATTTTATATCCTACCTTATGGGTTTACATCTATATTTAAAAAAAATTAGGGTTTATTTTTGATTCATTTTAAAAATCACAAGTTTCCCAAGTTACTATTTGACCACTCATAATCATTAGCTCAAAATAAGGATGAATCTATTCAATACTAAGATATAAGATTCAAGGATATTTTTATTTTTTAAATTGCATCGTATCATATTTGGAAATATAACATATATTTAGTATTGTTCATCCATCTCCACTTAAATAAAGATAATTACATAATCCCTTTGCTTTTTTAATTTTTTGATATTGTGATGTGTATATATATGTTTGTTCATTTACAAACAACCATGATACCAATATTTTCAAGGAGGAGAACACTCAAGTGAAATAAATTCAAAAGCATCCATGATAAAAATATCTAAAAATAAGATTCTTCATGGGTGGTGCTTACTTTTATCATAACCATGTAAACCTTACATAAGTAAAAAACTATTTACAATGTAAGATAGTTGCAATAACTTGGATTTAATATAAAATAGTTACAACATTAAGGAAGTTAGCAATACTTCTTTAGAAACATAATAATACAATTTTATTATTTTCATATAGTGATTAAAATAAAATCTTTTATTATTCCACAACAATATTAATATGAATTCACAGTAGGATCCCTTTGGTTATACTAGATAGAAGCAAAAATTGACAAAAAATCATCAAGGTGTCTCCTTTTCTCATGAGAATAAATTGATCCATAATACACATAACAATAATGACCCTTATAATTCACAAGTAAATAATGAGGAAGAATAGTAAATTAACCTTGTTAACCTATATAAACATGATCCAAACAATGAAAATGATCTAACCAAAGGTTAAACAAATAATATTCCCATAAATAACCAAAAAATCAAAAAATTCAAAAATATTTTCAACATTTACATGTTCTATTATCTCCATGGAATATATATTATTATTTCCATATTGGTATTTAATATATCATATATTTATATATGCATATGTTTTTCATGCATAATTTTTGTGTGATGAATCCATGCACAAGCAAATGAACTATGAACATTAAGATGTTGGGCCTTCCCTCGACTCATGTCAAATGGACATTGGGGGCATCTACTTCTTTGATCATGATACACCTAGGTTATATCATTGTATGATCATTTTAAATTATCATGTTTTATTTTATATACTTACACACCTCTTTATCGATACTTATATATTTCATAGTGGACTTGTTATGCTATATACTTAACATTCTTTACTAACACATATATCTAGGGAGTAGTATGGTATTCTTATGTCGGTTGCTTCTGATTCCATGATTTCCTTGTTAAACTTCCTCAAGTGTGTTTATTTATTTCTAATTTCATGCATTTTATTACTTGTTAAATAATTTTAATATGATCCATTTATTATGTCCCCCGTGACCATGTTTTTTTATTGTAACACATGCCTATGTCATAGTATATTATATGTGGAAAATTGAACATGCATATCTATAATTTATGGACATTTGACTAAATCAAGTAAATCATATTGTGCATAATTTAAACATTCCATTTATTTAAGATCTCCTTGGACTATTATATTTTTATTTTATTTGAGTGATATGTTTGTGTACTTGATTACTTTTTGATCGTGTACTATTAATATATAAATGTTTCATGATTCACATCATGCATCTTAGGTAAGGTAATTAATGATTTCTACTTCCCTCACCTCAAAAGGGGGTATATAATTGGGGTCATTTCAAGAGGCATGGATTTCACACCTTAAAAATTTAAAATTTTACTAGGTGGATATTATGGGAACATGTCTACCACACTTTTAAAATTTCAAATTGGCCAAATTACATAGTTATATGATTCAGATACATAATTATGTCAACATTATATACATTAGTAATATTGTTATACCTGGGTTTCATCTTAAGACATATGTGAGTCACATATATAATTCAAAATATCACATTAAATTATAAAATAAAATCATATTTAAGATTTTAAATACTTCTATGGACTTTGGCATAAACTAGGATGGACTTTTATGGACTTTTGTTGAGTCAATTTACTATAGTGGTTGTTTCACCTTTTGGCAAGGTTGAGGTGATCAAATTACTTAGTACTAGAAATTTTATATGTTAGAATTTATTTAATCATATATATTCACTATATTTATAGTGTGATTTGACTTGGATGAGTCACACTCACTAGGTTATAAGTATGATTATGTTGCATGATTAAGATAATCTCAACTACTAGCTGAAAACTCACCTTTTATATTGGGTTAGTGGAAATCTATCCTCTAATATTTATATATATGTATTTTAGGTTTTAAAAATTTCACAATCCCTCAATTAAATAATTTCCTCAATTTTAATTACAAACTTCAAGATGATTGCATTGATACAGATGTGTAATCCTAACCTTGCTCTCTTTACTTTCAATCACTTAAAATTATTTCAATTCCATATTATATGAAATGATTATATATTATAAAAGGATATTTTTTTCATGTTATTCACCATAAAAAACCTCAAGTGGGACTCATGTAAAGGTAATGTGTGTCATGTACACCCAAGTATAAATTTCATTTCCTTTAACTTGTCAATTTTATTACTATATTAAACTCAGGGGGGAAATGTAGACACTAAATCTGAATTACATAGCACATTAGTATTTTATACTTGTTAAGTAATTTTCATGGTTGTAACCTCTAGTTACTAGACCTTCCTACTATCAAAAAAATTATATCCACTATATCTTGTGCCTATTACTTATGTGTTTGTCTGACCATATGTTATTATGATAACTAGGCCTTACATACTACTAAAAATGCTATAAAATTATTTATTATCATCCTCGACATGTTTTGGGCTTGTATCTATTTTATATATTCTTATACACTTATTTCCTAGTGAGACACCTGCATAGACACAAGTTTCATGTGAAAATCCAAGTGTCCAATACACAAAAGTCATCAAATTTTTAAATGAAATGTATCCTTATGGTCATCCTAAGTGATTTAATGATAGATGTTTAAAAAGTAGATTTGAATATATACAAAATAAATCCTCATTCATTCCTCACCTAGTATAGACCTAAAAACTAACAAAGAAATTTATCAAAGGCACTCAATTAAGCATTTAAGTGAGAAGAGCTTCCTTATGATTTCTGATTTTAATATCATTCATAGGGATAGACCATATACATGTATGAAGTATTAAAGGATAATTTCATTAGCCATATTTTCAAGTTAAAAGATAAGTCACTCTATATACTTCCTTATCACACATTACATCCTTATGCACTCATAAGATAACACATATGGTAAAACTACATAATTTTTAGGCCCTCTTTAGAGTATTGGCTATATAGGTAGTGCCCATTGATATAAGGCTCCTTGGGGTAGCTCAACAACATATGCCCACTAACCCATTTTTTCCATACACACTCTAAAGGTGAGGAAGTTAGGGTATTAATGTTTGATGAAGAGTGATAACCTATGTATGAGATATGAATATGAGAGAAAAAGGTGATATAAAACCCAGAAGGTTCTAGTGGTCATATACATATATAATAAATATTGTATAGTGGAAACCTATGTCTAAGTAAGATACTCATGTCGACGTAGCTATCTAGACCCAACACAAGTGTATGAGGCCACAAATAAAAGATTATAAAATTTGGTAACTATTATAAAATCTGAATCCAATCCACTTCCAGCCTATTTTATCCTAGATTTGCATGTGCATAGTAAACTATATAATTACTTTTGTTTTCTAGTTATGGTAATATCAATCAATAGTTGTATTGTATAATTTTATCATATCTTAGTATTATAAATTCAATATATTATTTATTTGAGATTTTCAATTAATTGGCCTAGTATAAATCTATTTATCATCCTTGTGTTTATTCATATCTATATTGTTAACCCTATACCATATTTACCCATCTCAGTTTAGGTTTAAATAACTATGTTTGGGGCATTTGAACTACTTGATCATGATCAACATAGGTTATATTGTTGTATGGTCATGTTTTCATTATCATGTTGAGCTTATATACCAATGTTTACAATTGATTATACTCATGCTTGCATATTCCATAGTGTATTTGATATGCTATGTTACATGACATTTTTAATAACACATATATTCATGAACTAGTACAATATACTTATTCTAGTTGATTATGATTTATTTATTCACATTGTCACTTCTAAGAGTGTCTTTTGCTTACTTTCTATTATATAGCTAGTGGAAAATTTTAATTTATTAATTTATTATGTTCCTTCATGCCACTATATATTTATTTATATATTGACATTTTAATATGTAATTCTATCAAATTTTAATTATTTTAATATCCCCCTTGTTAGTGGTCTCCTTAGACCCATTTTTTTGAAATTGAGTTCCCTTATGTGTGTGTTTTATTATATGCTAATCTTGTACTATTAAATTCTATATGTTCCCATGATACATATCATGAATATTAGGTATTTTTGTGATTACATACCATTAACTTAATTTATATATCTATCTACACATGCTAGTCCGACATGCTTCATGATTCATACATATTTTATAGTTATATTTTCCTTTTGAGATAAGGTAAATACCATATTCCATTTCACTCACCTCAAAATGGGGGGG
>JARHVA010010883.1:0-15000 GCA_037957365.1 Torreya grandis | reverse complement strand
CAAGAGAATATTTCAATAAGTTCCCCTATTTATCTTATGAATATGAGCTCAAAATTTATTTAAAAATTGATCAAGTAGATATTGGTAGTATTTAACCCTAAAATTAAAACTAAGATAATCTTATTATTAACCTTAGATTTGATTAAAGGGGTATATAGAAATGAAATGGTACAATATTGATAATTAAATGTATAACAAGTTGATTATATCTTAACATAGATATATATATAGATTGAATTTATTTAGTTGAGATAGTCTAAATATGTAAAGTATAACTATGCTATATATGTAAAACACAAAGAATTAATGTACTTGGCTTGATTTGATGTTAGTGTATTTATGGATATGGAACAAGTAAAAAGTAGGCTAGAAGGATATTCTGAAACAATTATCGGATTATAGATCTAACACTTTTAGATCTATAAAAACTAACATTAGCCTAGGATAGTAACATCGACACTACTATCTGGGTTCAATGCAAGTGTCTTATATGGAATAACTAATGAAAAAATATGCATGATGATTATGGGTTTTGCTTCAGATTTTTTCTAGTACATTTATATCTAGGTCATAGACATTCACTCCTTATGAAATGGAAAACCCCTATTTCTCTATCTTAATAGTGACCTTGGGGGGAAATGGGGTAGTGGGAAGATGATGTTGAAATGACTTAAAATACCTCATTATTAAAGGGAATATCCTACATAACCAATACTCTAAAAGAGGGCATTATACTTATGTATTTATAACCTACATGTTATATTGTGTGTGAATTATATAATCTTGTGAAAAGGCAAGTACAATAGTGATCTATTTTGCAACTTTGTAAATCAAGCTCTTTGGTTTCTCCTTTAGTATTTCAAACTTGTAGATGTGTTATACCTATGAATGGTATGTAAATAAGGATTTTTTTTTCAATTAAATGTTTGATAGAGTGATTTTGATAAGTTTCCTTGGTCTCTTTGGTATTTTTTTTTGGTGAATAATGAATTAGGGTTGATCTTGTATTTATATCAATCCATTTGGCATAATAAATCACATTAAAGAACTCGGTTTGACCACTAGGATATGTTTCATTTGAAAATTTAATGAATTTAGGGCACTAGACACTTGTGTTAGGAAAGGACACTAATATTGACACCATTATATATCTTGTACATTATTTTTTATGGATAAAAAAATTACGTACAGGTTAAGAACTTGTAGGTATGGAAGATAAGTACATTTTAAGCATATTGGGTAAGATATAAGACCTAGGTCATCAACACAATACTATTAAGACTAAGAGATATATTATAAGAGGTAGAAGATAAATTAGATGTGACATTTGAAAATTTTGGAAAGGTATAAACCAAGCTCTACATTTTTCAAATGTACAAGATTAAGGTTCTATATAATAATAAAATAGTGTCTACCCCCCCTTAATCTAGTAATGAAATTACTAATTTAAAGGAAAGGAGTGCATACCTAGGTGTGTAAGCACACCATGTCTTTGTGTGTACCCTATTTGAGTGATTTTTTTGTGACTAACCTGCAACCAAGATCATGTTATAGTATAAAATCAGTGCATATAATCTATGATTGGAATTACTTGAAATAGATTGAAACTTCAAGAGAAAGGTTTAAGAGTACACATTTGTGTCAATGTAACTGCCTTGCCTCTTAGCAAGTTATTTTGAAAAATATGTATCATTATAAGACTATTAATATGATATTATGACAAATGTAGATAAATCTTGAAAGTACATATATCCAATGAGATAGATAGAGAGATTAGGAGACACACGCACCCAACTTTAGAACAAAATGTGAGTTTATACCTGGTAGTTGAGATTATCTCAACTATGAAACCCATTTATACTTTTAAGCTAGTGAGGTTGAATTATACAATCAAGTATAACCTAAAAACTTGGAAAGATTGAGTGATTTAATTACCTCAACCATAAAAAAGTGAACCAACTAATAAAATAGATTAGATCAATAAAGTTCATAAAAGTTTGAAGGGTATCAATAAAATATTTTTTGTGATGTGGTAATAGTCCACAAAAGAGTTTTCGAATCTAAAAACTGATATGGATTTTGAAATATTAGACATATGTTGCATAGCATCTGCACCTTAGATATGTTTCATGCTAAAACTATGTATAATAATGGTACCAATTTATATAATTCTACCATAATTATGAATCTAAATCATATAACTATGTGATTTATACAATTTATAAAACTATATACATGTGGAGGACATGATTCCAAAGAATGCCTCGACTATATATGGATAAATATGAAATCTGATATAAGTACCAATGTGGAGGTCACACTTTCAAAACATGTCCCCACTATAATATAGAGTTTTTAAATATTGAATAGGTGTGGAGACATGCTTCCAAAAATACTTCCCTACTAAATTTGATATTTTTGAATTTGTGGAAGCCATTCGCATATGACATTCTCCCATTGAATATGATATCAAATATAAATTCCAAATACTAAATGAGTGTGTAGAATATGCTTCAAAATCATGCCCCTAAAGAATCTATAAACTATGTAAAGTATGATTATATGACATTACCCCACTAATATTCCCACTTTTCAGGTGAGTAAAATATAGGAACTAGTAGTCACCTCACCTCAAAAGGATAAGACAACTGTATATTTTATTAATGTAACCATGTAGAATATAGAAGGAACATGTCTAGGTAGATATAGCATTAAATAATATAGAATTAATATGATCACATGTATATATAAGATGCATTATAAGTATCATGGAAACATATAGATAATAATAGTATAAAATCAATAATCAAATAATTATGCACATAAGAACACTCAAAATCTGGTCAAAATGCAATGATCTAAGGAGACCACAAATAATGGGCATGTTCAAATAATTAACAATCAAAGGGATATGACTTATTCAAATTTTTATAAATTCAAAGATGACATATTCAAATTTTTATAAAAAAATGACATTTAAATTTCAAATAAATCATACATATACATGGGAGCAAAATATCGAGCAAGGAATACAATATCAAGGAAAGACACTAAAGGAATTCCATAAAGTGAAGCATAAATAATGATGAAAAAAATATTCATAGTAGTCCATGCATCAAATGTATTAGGAAAAAATGTGAAGTGTATAGCATATCAAGTACCCTATGTAAGATATAATCATGGATAAAGGCATGTGTAGGTATATATGTAAGCTCAAACATGATAATATAAGGTGATCATTAAATCATATAACCTATGTGTATCAAGATCAAAGATGTAGATTCCCCTAATTTTTGTTTGACATGAGTAGAGGGAAGGCCCAAAAAAAAAGAGAATAGATTATGTAGCTATGTATGCCTATATCACACTTAAGTGGAAGTGTGAGACACATTTGTATGTAGGAGTAATTGAATATGACATCCATCGACATGGAACTAACACATAGGTGCCAAGGATACATTAGAACATGTATGTGCCAAAAATGTTTTTTGATTTTTGAATTTTTTTTTTTTTTTTTTTTATATTTTTGGATTTTTTAAAGAGGAAAAATCCTCCTATGATTCCATCCAATGGATGTTCATATATGTCTCCCCACTATGAATCTAGTGTAATACCCCATTTATGTTATTGAGGATCATGTTTAGGTCCAATATCTATCATTGCGGTATCAGTTGTGCTCTTTATATGTAAAATAATACTTTTTGGTCATGAAGAAATGATAAGAGTATGGGTTATTAGAAACCATTATTGAGTGGTTGTCTACTTATTTGGTATAATAGTAATATGTAATTTAGAGGTGCTCTAAATATCTTAGCATAGTGTGTAGTATAAGATGAGGATTATATGGAATCCATTGTATGTCTCTAATGTTATAATCTCTCAAGTATTGGTCACTTAGTGAACGTGATTACCTGTTGCTTACCATTGTATGGTGAATCAGTCTTAGAAGGCTTGATGGCTAGTTGTATAGGTATAAGTTTCCTTTATTTAACAATATGCTTATATGAAACTACAATGATTTTAATTAATTGATTGACATGAATTTATTTAACACACTCGTGCATTGTAGAAGGTATTGATCTAAGATTGTGTAACCAAGATCTTCCCAATAACATATAAAATATGCATGTATAAGGGATAACTAAAAAAGTAGTAAACACATATACAAGACTAACCTATAAATGTAATTCAATCTCACCAAGAACCTTATTTCAATTCCCATAAAATGTTCTAACTAATCTAGTAGAAGGATACAAATCATTATGTGTATAACCCAAATTTGTAAGTAATTTCATGGTGGAAATTTTTTCTTGAACCATTATAAAGCATAAGACTATGTATGGGAAGTTTGTGAAGGTGTGCTCAAATGAATAGAGAATGAAGATCAAAGTCATCATCCTTAATTTCAATAGCATCAAAGTAAAGATAAGGTTTATGATCCATAGGAGGTATATATTATGTGTAATCATCAATAATCCTGTCTAGTATGTTTAAATAAAGTGATAGAGGAGGATGTGAATTATATGTGATTTGGAATTCTGGTTCTTTCTTAGAATGGTCTTGTAAAGGATTTTTTAATATTTTCTATTTGTGATGATTTCCAGGATTATGTTCTTAATTCCTTTAGAGAATCCTCAGATGTAATCTTCTAGTCATCAATAATATCTTAGATATTTTGCTTCAAGGTAAATCATCTGCATGTAGGTTGACAAGGTCCTTAATGCTAATCATAATAAGCATTTGTATAATATCCTTTGGGTAAATGTCAAATCATGTCAACCTCGATAAGATGAGGGAGAGATATAAACTAGAACTCTATTAACAATGGGAGTAATGAAGTTGGGGACTCAAGTAAATATGTAAATTGTCTCCTAGGTGTATTGGATAGATAAGTTAATTAGGTTCTTGGAAAACTATGTTAATCATGGTGATTTTTTTATTTTTAGTCTTAGGAGGTTTTACCTTATAAATTAGTTTTATTTTATATTTAGTACTAAATTTATATGCAATTTGTGTCTTTAGTACATACTTGAGCTTATTCAATGACATAAGCTTCATTTCATTGTCCCATACAATATGGAATATGTCATGGAAAGATTTGAACTTATTAAAAATAATGGAATCATGTAAAGCAGTAAGAAAAAATATCTTAAATATATCTTACAAATATTTGTCTACCATAATATTATTCATTTTGGATATCATTATCTTATATCTCAAGTCATATTCATTGATAGGTTCATTTGTTCCTTTTTTTTATTATTTTAGAAATTTAAGCATAAACATTTTTGGAAATATTAGTGGAAAAGCGTGTAAAAAATGGTTTTCAAGAGTTGTGAATGTTGTTAAAGATTGGAAAGGTAAATCATGGAATGACATCAAATCATATTACTTGAGTCTTCTTGGAAATAATTTAGTCAAAATTTTATCATAAGAGGCATAGTTTAGGCATGCTGCATAAAAGGTTTGAAGATGTTGTTCATGATCACCCTTGCCATCATTAAATGTGAACTTAGGTGAAACAAATATAGTTAGGAAAATATTGAAAATATATCTCAAATGAAATAGGGTTATTCAACACATCTTGTAAATCTATAACATTAGTGTATTTTAAGTCATTGTGTTTAACATGTGTAACCTTATCCTCCAATGTATTTATAACTTCAAGGAGTGATTGAACTATAGGCCCAATGGGATTTATATTATCAATTTTAGTAGTCATTAAATGGGATGAAAACATGTTTTGAGTAGTAATAGGCATTGAAATTGGTATTTTTTTTGAAAAATTTGGCAATTCCATGATAAATTTGGTAATGGTAGTTCAAGAAACAAAAGTTCAAACACATAACCCATTCCTAAATTTAATTTGTTAGGTTGTAATGTGTTCAAGGTGAGGGATGTTTCCACTATACTTTGGGAATTTTTTTCTTCAAGTATTATTTTTAGGATCTCATCAATATATTCATGTTTTTATTGAATACACTCAAGAAACAATTAAATTTATTGCACTTCATCTTGGTCCATTTATTCATTTTTTTTTGTTTCATGGCTTTTATTACTATAATATCCTTATATGATAACCTTATTAGAATTTTTTCATTAACATGTGTATCATCATGTTCTAAAGTATGATATCCCTCATTTATTGGATACATCTTAGATAACGAGAGGGGAATATAAATGTGTTCAATAAACACATTTACCAATATAAGGCTATGCCTTGGTTGCATGCAAAATAGTAAAAGTAAGAAATGAAAAATTACAACAATTTGAAACCCTAGCTAGCTTTAAAACATATAAAGTATAAAAAGTTACATTTATATGAATTAGTTTCACCAAATGTTTAACCCTAAAATGTGATCTAAGGTGATTTTATTGTAACCCTATATTTGATTAAATGGGTATATAAAAATGAAATGGCACAAGAATGATAATAAAATCTATAGCAGGCCATTTAGATGGTAAACTCAAATATAAGCGTACACTAAATTTATTATGTGAAGATAGTATAAATATGCTAGATATGTAAATGAGAAATAATAAATGTACATATATTTTTTTTATTGTTAACTCAATTATGGATCTAGAACAAGAAAAAATTAGGATAGAAGGAGATTCTAGAATAGTCATTAGTTTTTAGATCTAACACTTATGGAAATCTAGACATTAACATCAATCTGGGATGGTAGCATTGATGATATTATATGGGTTCAATGCAAGTGTTCTATATAAAATACCTATTGAAAAAAGATGCAACCACCTCGATACTTCTAGGCTTTATTTCACCTTTGATCTAGTGTATTTAGATCTAGGTCATGGATTTTTACTCCTTATGAAATGTTAATAACCTAGTTCTCCATCTTCATAGTGACCTTAAGGAAATTAGGTTTGTTGTAAAATGGTGTTGAGATGACCCCAAATACCCCATTTTTATAGGTCACTGCCTCTATATCCAAATTCCAAAACAGGGATTAAGAATCATGTAGTTCTCCCCTACATGTTGGCTTGTGTGTGAATCATGAAATATTGTGAAAACAAAGTACAACAATGACCTAGATTATAAATTGGAAAATGAGCCTATTGGGCTACTTGATGTAGGAATGGATGCCTAAATTATTCACATATCTTCTCCTAGATTTAATTGTCTACCATTAATCTTTTTACTATATTATCATTTGATTTGTTTTGTAGGTAATTTTAATCTCTTATTGGACCCTCTTGATCAATATCTCTTCGCTATGATCATAGGCCTCCTTGAATTCATATGTTCCCTTGTCTATATTGAAGGAATGCCACCCTTTATCTACCTATGCATGCTTCATTTATTTTCACTAACATCATCATTTGATACATAATTTGTAAAACCTCACTCTCCATCATTACTTCAAAGTTATCTCTCTTTGATATAGGTATATACACATAAAATCCTAAAGCATGGATCTAAATTTATTGTATTTTATCAAGGTATCTTATGTCTATCAACATACCAAGTTTAAATACCATACACATCTAATCAAATAACCCAATCTAAAAGTTAGAACTATCACACATCCCACTCATTCCTCTTGAAGGCCCATTCCTTATAACCCTATTTAAGGATAAATATAGTAGTTTTGAATAATTTTACAAATTTTATTGATAAAATAAATATATATTTTGGTACCCATTATATCATTAAAACTCCAAATAATGTTTTAAAACTCAATTCTCAAGGAAAACCTACTAACTCACCCTACTTCTTCTTCAAGTAGGTCTCTTTAGGCCTAAAACAATACCACAATCTTAGATAACATAATGTACATACCTATAAAAAATATAAACTATTTAATATTATATATCTCCTCAAAACAAATTAGGTTCAAATTTTATATACTTAATGGCTAGATGAAATGAAAGTTATGCTAGTTTCCATTTTCAAACCCTAGTCTTGTTTTACACAGGCTTGTACAAGGCCAATGGCATATAAGATAGTATAAAATGATTTTTAAAGATATTTAAATAATTATAATACTTTTGTGAGGTCTTAAAAACCTTTATTCACCTTCCACAATGGCTAGTTATGCCTGATCAATCATGAAAATGATTTAAAATCAATGTTACATAATTATGGGTTCTTTTTATAAGGCAATGTGTGCAATAATGAAAGTTTTGATTGATTATTTAACTCTAATTGTATTTTTAACTTCATTAATAGTTAACCTCATCTTTTAAATATTCTATACCACCTTACCATCTCTTAAACACTCTTAACAACCCTCTAAACACCTTTGATCTCTTTATCTCGACTAAGACAAAAGTAGGGTTCTTCTCAAGACTGTGTGTGAAGGTTTCTTGTATATATTTCACTTATAAAGGATGTCTAAGCATAAAAATGGTTTATTATAATCAATAAAAATCTAAAAATTATTTTTATGCTTTATAAAATTCAATAAACCTCTAACAATCATCAATAATTCAAACTTACCTAGCATGCAAGACTGTGTAAACACATAATTCTTCATAATTGGACTACCATATACTTTACAAGTATATTGACCTAATAATGAAGGTAAAAGGAAAAAATAACAAAAACAATTATTTTTTAATACTCACTTACCTATATCAGTGTTCATAATATCTAACATAGAGTTCACAAAATATCTTCTTATTCACTTCTTGACAAAACCATATTTTCTTGTCACACCTACAACAAAATAGGGTTCCTTTTCCAAGTTCTTGGGATATTTATTTTTATCTCCTTATAAATTACCTTATCTTACCAAACTCATACTACACACTCTCACACTTATATGCATTTTATCTCATTACATAACACTAAAACATGCAAACTAACTGGTGACAGTTAAAAATCAAGTTTATTAGCTCATATTGCTATTTTTCCATGTTATGCATGTTTAAAAAATTTATACACACTTATAGGACCTACTTTAAGCCATAAAAAAATTAATCAACCTGTACATTTCAAAAAACACTAAAATATTACTCAAATCCCTTGTTTTCAAATTCAATTTTTTTTTTAGTGAGACAAGTCTAAATAGCTAAGAAAAACACACATTAAAGACTCTCAATGACTAAAAAACATAATAAGGGTCTATATAACACCTCTAACTCAATATATATATATATATATATATATATTAATGGCTATCATGAATTATTAAAACATAATAACTTCTCATGTTACCTTGTGATGCTTTACATCATGCTCTATAAGTGGGAAAATTTGATCTCCTACACAAATGCAATTTTTATAACTTGTTAATTACTTCCCAATTATTTATCCTATGATATTTTGAGCTCATATTTTTTATACTTCTCTTATATATCTCCCTTCTTCTCATTTGATTCTTATGTCTTTGTCTTCTAACCTTTTCTTGGCTCTTTGCCAATTCATCCTCTACCTACATGAAGTACATGATCTATTGCAACTCTTTGTCCACTTCATTTTCTATCTCCTCCATATTATATTTATATTCATCTTGCTCTACCTAAATTGGCCAATTCTCATTATTCACTCTTAATCTTAGTCCATAGCTTCTTTAAATCTTTGTCATGATTGGTTCTTATACTCCTTACCGGTAGTTCTCCATAGCAATGATTTCTCATTCATCTTAATTCTCTAATGGATTTTCATGCATCAATTATTCTTTTAAACTTATGATAACCTCATTTATATACCCTTTGGATTCCTCTTAAATATACTCAAATTTATCATGGTGACTCTTCTCATAGCCTTCTTTCTCATCTTACAATAACACATCTAATTTATATTCATCATGAAATAACACTTCATGGAAACCTCTCATCTTAATATCATAATCCATACTTTCAAATAACTTAGTTTCAAGATTACCAATTGAATAAATTAACTTCTTACATTATTCTATCTTCATTTGCTTATTCTCTTGGTCACTTTCTTATAGATCTCCTTTCATGATTATTTGATCTTCATCTCTTGACATACTATTTGGACTGGTCCTTGGCCTAATATTTCCCTCTCTTTACTTCATTAATGTTATCTTACTCTTACACCTTCCTTGAATCATCTTTGGACTGATTTTATCCTCCTCTAAACATGTTTTATTCATTTAATCATCTACTTTTTTAGGAATGTGGTTATCCTCTTTCCTTGAATCTACAATGAAATTGTTAAATAATTAACCTTATTTCATTAATTCCTATAGGTTTATATGATTATTCTAAGTCTTATTTATGTGTTTATTTACCATATTTGTAAATGAATTTTATTCCTACATTTATGATTTCTCACTCACATCCCTAATCCAATTGTTGGATTTAGAGTTATGTGCATGTAACTCTCACTTCTCCACATGGCACACATTTCCCTCCACTCTATAATGGAATAGGCCACAAGTGGCACACACATAGAAAGCTTGTCAGCTAATAATGGGATTCCATGTAACTCCCATTTTCCTTCTCTATCTCTATAAAATAGCCCTTCCTCTCTTCTTTTTCTCACTAAAATCTCTAGCTCTCTCTCTCTTATTCTCTTGTGATTTCAATTCAATATTGTGCTTGTGGAAATTTTGGTACTAAGCCTTCTAATAAGATCACATATGTTTTTATATTATACATTTAGTTTTCCACTTTAAAAATATTTGTCTCATTTATGATTTTATCTATGAGAGTTGATATTAGTTTTTTCCTTCATTAAAATTTTGACTTGTTAATATCATTGCTAAACGATCTTGGAATAATTAAAAATATGGTATCCGAACTATGAATCTTCTAACATTTATCTTGGAAGGTTTATTATAGGTTTGAATAAGGAAAAATAAGTAATATTTTAAAATAGTTTTTTCTTTCTATTTTCATGTAAATTTTTTCATACTTGAATACTAATCTTATCTTTTAGATTGATCAAGTAACATGTGTTTATGTTCTTTGTTGAGCACTATCACATTCAAATCCATCTTTGCCAAAAATTTTGGTATTATTAATGTGTTTCCCCCCCTTGAGGTTAACATCCAAGTCAAGGAGTCATTTTTATATTATGGTATTAAGAGGTATATTGGTGCTTTCATTGTTTTTTTCTTGTTTGGTTTTCTACCTTTTGTCCTCTTGTTCATTATTGGCTCTATATTCAATATTTATGTAATCCATTTTACCTAAGAAATCATTTTAATCCCTTAGCTTGGTATTTTTCTTAGTTTTTGTTTTCTTTTATCTATTGTTGTGTGCCAAGAATTTACTGGTCTTTAATTATTCTTGGAATTTTGAGTAGTTTACCATCTATTTTTTTCTTACTTAAACCTTCATACGACTTATATTTATGATCGAATTCATAACATCTTATTAATTCTTTGTTGATTTTTGGCATGGTTGGCTAGTGGCATGCTTGCCATGTAACCTCTTTTTTTTAAATTAAAAGAAAAAAAAACTATATGCCCTTGGTAATGTCTTTCTTGGTATGAATTATTTTTTAGTATTTGGATTCATGAATAATCTTTTCTCCCTTTGTTCAAGGCCTTTTACTTTTTCAAATTCAATTTTAAATATTTCTAGCATATTGGTCAAGGTTATAATGCTTTAGTCATCATCCAACTCCTTTGTTATAATCCTCCTTATTTGGATTTTTTAAATCTAGGTTAAGTGATGCATTTTTATAACCTTGACAAGTGTAACTTTGTATTTACCATTTAAACATTACATATTTTTATGGTTAAGGTTTAACTAAGCATATTTTGTGTGGTGCATTATATTTTCAAAACAAAGTTAAAATTTTTTTTTTCCTATGGTGCCTTGGTTCACTATATGAGTTTTATTAATAAAGTTTCATTTTATAAAAGGGGAGGGAACCATAAAGAATTTTTTTAATACTTAAATATATTTTAAATCTTTCACTCATTTCCATGTGGCTTTATTTTGATGAGAAGACTTGTTTATAAAAATAAAATAAACTTTCCAAAATTAAAAAAAATCCTTGTCATTGGAAAAAAAAACAAAGCATGTTTTTAATTTTTTTTTCAAAACAAAATTAATATTTTTTGTTTGTAACATGTACAAAAAATAAGACTTAATAACCTTTTTCTTCATGCTAGAGTTTCTGTCATATTTTTTTAAAAATATTTTTATAGATGACTTTTATTAAATATGTTTTTGAGAACATAATTTTTGACATTTAGATTCAAATTTAATAAGTCTTTTAATCACTCATATTTTTTAAATTTGGTGCGGAATTATATTTACAAGTTAATTGATGTAAACATCAAGCAATTTTTTATTATTCATTTTTTTAAGATGAATTTTTTTAAATGTTCATTGGATGAATTAATGTTACTATTAATTAATTTTTTTTCAATAATATAAAAATTTATATCATATGCTCTTATGACCTTTAAATCCATCATTGTTTTCTTTAATAAAATTATGAAACCCATTTTTAAAAAAAATGATGAAATTATTACTCTTAAAGAACAAATTGTAATTCAAAATGACACTATTACTATTTTGCATCATTATATTAATGTACTTTAAAATGATTTTCATAACAAAATGGATCATATGTAATCTTCTATTAACATTTTAAATGGAAAAATTTGCATTTTTCACACATGATAATGGGTCTACTAATTCTCACACACCTAAAACATCTTATAACACTTCTCTTATAAACCGTGACTTAAAAATCAAGTGGGATATTCAAGTGGTACACTTGGTAAGTACCAAGATAGTATTCTAGAACCACTTTAATATACTTCTAATGAAAATTATAAAGGTCTAACTTATGTTGATTCTACTAATTCACATACTTCTAATGAATATTTAACATCTTATTATCCTCCATATTGAAGGACCTGTAATGAATCTTCTTTTAATTATACTACTTCTAATTCTCATTATTTGATTAAAAATGATAAACCTTGTTCACATTGTGGAAAATATATCCATCATTTATCTAAATATTAGAAATTACATGCATGAAAATCTTTCATTAAATCCAAGAATGACACATTCTATTATGGAAAAATGACTAGATCTCCTACCTCTATGTTTAAAACTATTTGGATTCTTAAAAATTATGTATCTTCTAGAGAATTTTATATCTCTTCTTGTGATAATTATTATAATGATTTATGCATAATATTTTTTCAAGTGAAATATCTTTTTTGTATCTATTTTTATTAACTCAAATCTTGTATACATTCCTTGTTATTTGTTGTAAATGAATTATGCTTAATTTAGATATTTTTTGACTAACTTCTTTTCTTAAAAGTTGACAAAATTTATGATGGAAGCTGTCTTTTCTCAAATTTGTCTTTATACATAATTTTATTTATTTATGTATGTGGATTATATTTTTTGGCATATTGGTTACTTAACTTGGAATATTGGTGTTAGCTTACTTTTTTTTTCAAGTTTGTGTATCATTACTCCTTTTGGTTAGTCTTTATTCCATGGTAGATTGACCACCTTGTTTGAAAAGGATTCTTGGATGTTTTTGGTGATCAAAATTTCTTCTTTGTGACTTTTTATGACACCTTATCC
Organism: Torreya grandis; assembly: GCA_037957365.1. Classification (NCBI taxonomy): domain Eukaryota; kingdom Viridiplantae; phylum Streptophyta; class Pinopsida; order Cupressales; family Taxaceae; genus Torreya; species Torreya grandis. The sequence continues at coordinate 1,491 of JARHVA010010883.1, read as the reverse complement.
TCTTTATTCTACCTAAATTTTTTTAATTCTTCTTAAGAAAGTTTCTATTAAGGGTGAGTATTATGTAATTTCAACTCTCTTATTTATTTGTAAAAGGTTGTATTCACTTTTGTAACCCCAAATTAAGCTTAATTGGAGTGTTCAAGAATTAACCTAATTTGGGTCCTTATTATAGGTTTATAGGCTAATCCTAATTATTTTTTATGTGTGAATTTATTATATTTGTAAATACATTTTATTCATAATTTTATGAGGTTTCAATTACCTCCCTATTCCACTTTTTGCATTTAGAGTTACTTGCATGTAACTCTCTCTTCCCCACATGGCATACACTTGCCTCCATTATCTAAGGGAGTAGGACACAAGTGGACCACACATAGAAGGATTATTGAGTAATAATGAGATTTCATTTAACTCCCATTTTCCTCCTCTAGATATATAATATATCCCTTCCTTTCCTCTTTTTCTCACTATAATATCTAGCTCTCTCTCTTCTTCTCTTGTGCTCTTAATTCAATCCTATACTTGTGGAGATTTTGATATAAATCATTATAATAATATCATGTGGATTTTTTTGTAATACATTAAATTTTTGACGATAAAAATATTTATCTTGTTTAAGGTTTAGTCCATGAGAGGTAATATATGTTTCTTTTTTTATTTAAATTCTACACTCGTTAATGTCTTTCCTAAATGATCTTTTCATATTTCCTAATAGAGATATTATACCTCATTACTTATATTTTCCATGTGATCATGGAGTGACTTCCTCTCTTTAATATCCATACTTACACCATCATGTTTAGTATCCATCAAATTACATTTATGAGACTTACTAGTCTCCTCAAGGACCTCATGGTATTTTCTATTCTCTCTTGCTCTGACTTTCTTATTCTAATCCTATCTAGGCATCAAATTATTCTTATTTAGTTCCTTATCATGTACTCTTTTATCTTTAATTGTATCATCATTTTCCCATACTTATTCATTAACTAATCCATATGATTCTATGTTTGGTTTGTTCATAGGATTTTGGCTTACCTTGACTTGTAAATTGATTTGAATTACCTTATGACAATACTTATCCATCATCTTACATAAAAATCAATTTATAATTATGATTTTTTTTCCCTTTTATGACTTGTAACTTCATCTCCTTTAAGTTTTCTAATGTGCATCATGCTTTTTGTCTTTGAAAACCCCTTTTTCATCTTAAAATTCTACCTCTACCTCTTTTATGATAGTTCTACCTTATTTTCACTCTAAGTAATGAACTCTAATACATCATATTTAGCTACTAGATTAACATACTCATCTCCTATGAGGTCTAAGTAATATGATTCTTACATAATCTACTACCAAATCCTATCTTATTCTTTTGTATACTGTATCATATGCTATTTTACACCTTCACATTATTCTACCTCTTCTACACTAATGTTTTATTGGGATTCATCCTTCAAGAGAGTCAAATTACACTCTTTATATTGT